>JAOVYU010103608.1:1391-15699 GCA_025674565.1 Synodontis membranacea
ACTCTCTATATACCGATCAGGCATGACATTAAACCACCTGCCTAATATTGTGTTGGTCCCCCTTTTGCTCCCAAAACAGTCCTAACCCATCGAGGCATGGACTCCACTAGACCCCTGAAGGTGTGCTGTGGTATCTGGCACCACGATGTTAGTAGCAGATTCCTTAAGTCCTGTAACTTACAAGGCGGGACCTCCATGGATCTGACTTGTTTGTCTAGCACATCCCCTGGATCGGACTGGATTGCATTGGATTGAATTGGATTGGTGGTACATGTCAAAGTAACATCCACGTGGATGGCAGGACCCAAGGTTTCCCAGCAGAACATTGCCCAAAGCTTCACACTGCCTCCGCCAACTTGCTTTTTTTTTTTAACACATTCCATCCTGGTGACATGTGTTCTTCAGGTAAGTGACACACATGCACCCGGCTATCCATGTGCTGTAAAAGAAAACGGGATTCATCAGACCAGGCCACCTTCTTCTATTGCTCTGTGGTCCAGTTCTGATGCTTATGTGCACATTGTTGGTACTTTCATTGGAGGACAGGGGTCAGCATGGGCACCCTGACTGGTCTGTTGCTATGCAGCCCCATACACAACAAACTGCAATGCACTGTGTATTCTGACACCTTTCTACCAGAACCAACAATAACTTCTTCGGCAATTTGAGCTACAATAGCTCATCTGTTGGATCGGACCACATGGGCCAGCTTTTGCTCTCCACGTGCATCAATGTGCCTTGACTGCCCATGACCCTGTCGCCGGCTCACCACTAACAGGTGCCATGATGAAGAGATAATCAGTCTTATTTACTTCACCTGTCAGTGGCCATAATGCTATTCCTGATCGGTGTATGTTGGGTATCTAAGCAATGAATTACATAGGAGAGTTCCTATTTATCGTTTGCTGGAAAAAAGTTAGACTAAAATATGGTCCTTGAAGGCAAAAATAAATTGCAATATTGAAATATGGTTCTTTGAAAAAGGAACTTGACCTGACCTCTGCTGGAGAGAGAAAGAGAAAGCGGACCTGCCTAAAGAGTAAGCCAGGAGTAGTATACTGCTGCTATAGACTGCCACTATGAAAAAAAAAAACAGCACTCAAAAGAAAATGAAGGAGAAGAAGCCTTTATTGTCACATATACATTACTGCACAATGAAATTCTTTGCTGATGAGTAATTGAATTAATTAAAAAGTAATTGATTTAGTAATATTAGTACTACTATGTTGTTCCTACTTCTTAAAATGTCTATCTTAATTGTGTTAAAGATATGATATAAACTACAGCCTTTACAGAGCTACAGCAAGTTAGCGTATCCCTAGCAATTCACTGAAGTGATTCAGCTGCTAGGTTAGCTAGGTAGCATTTGTGCTTTAGCTTTTTACCAAGCCAAAATGAAACTCTCACAGCTAGGGTTATATAAAGTAGGTTTTGGTTAACAGCAGGTCCTTCACTTGAAATTTTTATAAGGATGGTTTATATGCGACATTTTTTAAATTATTTTATTTTCAAAAACACTTTCAATTTTTATTCAATGTACAATTTAACACGCCTGTTTGTTGTTTAACTGTTCTGATGTTTTCACTATTAGGCCTATTCCAAATTGTGTAAAATAGTGAAAAATAAACGAAAAAAAAACCTCTTGTTAACTTGGACTGTATGTAAAATATGGATAAACTGCTAATTTACTTTGTGTTTTTAATGAGAAACATTTATATATGTCATAAGATTCAGTCTAAAGAATTTATGAAATAAAATGTAAAATACAGGAACATGTGTCACAAGTATTCTTCTGTCACAGGGATTACTGAAAAATCAAGAGAAAACTGTTGTACTAGTCCACATAGATCATAAATAATTTAGCTACAGTCAAATATAGCTCTTTTGACTATTACACAAAACAGGCCAGTTATTAATCAACAACAATATTATATTTAGCCAGTAATGGGATAAAAATAAGTACTCATAAGCAAATGTTTTGTATACTACAAGGGGGAAACTCTTTATCTACTCACATTTTTTGCATACTTTGGCATCGACTTTGGCTGCCAAGAAGGAAAAAACTTGTATCACAGAGCAGGTGTTATATTCATTCTGAACGCACAGTTTAGGAGAACATATGAATGAACATGAAGGAATTACACCACTTTTTTGTTTACAAGCTATCTCAGTAATTGTGGTCTGGTATGATGGTCTAGCATCCAGTGAAGTGTAAATTTGGGGGGGAAGGGGACCCTATGGATGAGCTGCGACTTTTGAATGGCTAATAAATATTTATGATGTGAATACCATGAACACATTAACATATTCAACTTACAGAAGCTTGGCCACCCAGTCAAATTTATTAGACTATTCCTAGTGTTTTCTATAAAACAAGATCTTTTTTTGACTGTGGAGGATTTTTAAACTACCTTAATTTATCATAACAAGAGCAGCAATCCTGCTAACCCTGTCATTAACTGTTCAGACTGCTGCTCTTCCTTCAGCATCTCTAATTATATTCTTAGAGATGGATGGGGCAGTGTGAGTCCTGTCCCAATAAACCTCTATTAGCAATTGTTGCAGTTCACTTTTGTAGTTGGGTGGCAGGATTTTGTCCCCAATCAGCAGGAATATGAAATGTGATTTCAGCAGGAGTTTTTAAAACCTTTTTATTGACAACAAAACAACAAGACAGAAGCATAGCTCATTTCACACTATATTTATTACCGTCTCCAACAACAACAAAAAAGGTTTCTCTAGGGAAACCTGTACACACTGAAGTGTTTGGGGACTAATAAACATTCCTCTTAAAAAACATATAAGGTAAATGAAATCAGTATATTTATATTTCACACAACAACATTTCATATTTTTCACACACCCCTATGCAGAAACACAGTTTCACAGTTTTTCACAACAGTTCATTTTATGTCCCCAAATGCTGTACAACAGTCAAAATGCTCCCGTGTCAAAAATAGTTGGTATTATAGCAAAGCCACTATTTTACATAAATCTATGATGTAGTAAACAGCTCTGTAGCATGTTTTATATTGTAATTAGTTTATTATTGTTTGGTTACACAATAATGTACAGAGACAAAACTTTTTACAAAAACACCAACAATTAAACATTACTAATCAAAACAACAGGTTGCAATTTGGGTTTGTTATCCATAAGTGGCCTATTCTTTTCTTTTCTTTTATTTTTTTTGACTGGATTATAAATGGTCACCACTTCATTTTGGAGCATCTTTGATTATTTGTGACTTATCAGCCTCCACAGCCATATCAGCTAGGTGTCGTGTGGCACAGGATACTCTACAGGATGGCAATGAAATCCTCCCATAGGCCATAAGCAAACACATAACCAGTTTATTTTCATTTTGTAATAGTGTATGTAAGCATTTGAACCATCCAAACTCACTGCTCACTGTGCACCTTATTATATTCGAGTAAGGTAATGGAACAATTAAGAGACCACTTCATTTTTTCTTAAATCAGCATCTCTGTGTGTGACAGTTATTTCATTCCTGTGTCTGTGATGGAATTCCAACACAAGCACAAATCATTTTACTTAATGAGGTACTGATTAGGTGATCACCTGAACCAATTCTTATTTAACAAGGAAAAGTATAAAAGCACTACTGTGGTCATCTCTCTTCTCTTGCAATAGGACCAGTGTGAATGGCAAAAACAGTGCTAATACTACCTCAGATTTAATTGGAATACAAAAATCTACTCCTCGTGTTAAAAGAGTTTAGAGTGAGAAAAAGAAGGTTTCAATTCTGGCTTTAATGGCAGAGGGATACAGTGAGCATCAAGTTGCTTCCATCCTCAAAATTTCAAAGACAACAGTTCATACAAACAAGGTCAAGCAGCACACATTGGAGAGAACAAAGTTATAGGCTGGCAGAGGGTGAAAATGACGCTCCACTGACTGGGATAATTGTCAACTCCTTTGAATGTCACTCAACATCTGTAGGATGGTGACATACAAAAAGAAAAAAGTAGCCTTGGCCTCCCTCCATACAAATATACAAGTGTAAATAATGGCCATCATGAAATAGTCAGCCAGTGCCTTCAATTTCCTGCCCCTTTCAATCAAGCCACTGTTGAACTGTCAGCAGAAAACTCCACACATTTAGGCCCCAGTTGGCCCAGTTGAACTCAGAACTTTCTTGCCATGAGGTGAAAGTGCTAACCACTGCACCACCTCATATTTGCTTCAGTGGGATGTGGGAATTTTTCCTAACACTCTCATTATTGCTTCTGAAGTTTATAAAAAATACGGCTGTATTGAGCGCCACTGGCCACCAGGTGTCACTGTGGTTCGATGATCTCTCAAAAAAGCCCCATTTATGGCATGAGTATTTAATAACGAACTACTTTAGCAACCAAAATGTACCGAAATGTACCTTACACTAATAACGCTAATGAGAAGAACATAACAGTGTTATAAACCGACACACGCGATGAAAGAGCATACACTGCACAAGAGAAAACGTCATGATTCTGCGCATGCGCACTGACGGAAAAACAAAGCACTTAATTCAGAACATCTGTTGTGTTGTGTAGATGATCTCTAGGCTCAGGTAAGTGTACCATGTCTATCCTCTAGCTTTTTCCTGTTTGTTACTTATTTTTCCTGTTTGTTACTTATTTTCTGGGTTTTGAACACACTTCTGGCTTTTGGTATTGTTTAGGTTTTGTCTTTGGCTACCTGCAAGTTTATTAGACTGTTCTGTTGTCTATCAGTTAAAATAATAATAATTATAATGATAATAATATTAATAATAATCAAGGCACTGTTGAACTGTCAGCAGAAAACTCCACACATTAAGGCCCCAGTTGGCCTGAGAATTATTATTAATATTAATAATTAATAATAATAATAATTATTATTATTATTATTTCATATATACACACACAGACACACACATTTTATATATATACACATATACACATATATAAAAGATAATAAGATATTAAGATAATGTATCTAAAGAATCTTAAGATATAATTAAATTTATGGATATTTAAAATAGAAATACCAGAAAATAGTGAAATAAAGATATGTATATGTTGTGTTTAACTAATAGGTGTCTTTCTTCTTCATTAACAAAATCATCAACAGCTCAGCAGAAAGGTATGTAGCTTTTTCTCTTTTGTTACAAATGGGTGTTGTCTGTTTACTGAGTGAAAAGTCACTCACCAGTATTAAAACATATTTTTTTGCGAACTACAAACTATGACCACTGCATAACCCCATTATATCTGCCCACCTTTCCAAAAAAAAGTAGCAGAAGAAAAGAAGAAGAGAAAAACAGGAAAGACAAATCACAGGCAGACACATCAACATGATCGTACTGACAGACCTAACCTTTATTTTGATATTAATTTCATGTTTTTGTTAGTACTTTTTGAACACTTTTCCATTTTGAATTCATTTTTTTTTTTTTTTAAATAAATAACTAAATTCATTTTGACACACACTATGCTCATCAGTCTCTTGTCATGACCTGTTATTTATTTATGTTTGGGATATTGATATACATCATTGTGTGTTTAACATCATCAAGGAAGGAGTATCGGACTGGTTACAGCATGAACCCCAACAATCCATATTATGCTTATCCTCCTAACCAAAGCCCATTCCCACTACCAACACCACAGCCAGGCTGGGGAGGTTCCTATAATCCACAAATATACCCAGGCTCTTTTCCAGGAGGATATGGTCCTAATTATTGGTCCGGTCCTCTCCATGGGCATCACCATGGGCATCACCATGGGCATCATCGTGGGCATCTCCTTGGAAATCTCCTTGGGAATCTCCTTGGGCATCACCATGGGCATCATCATCATCGGCATCACCATGGGCATCACCATGGGCATCATCATGGCCATGGGCATTGTTAACGTGGCAAAGCTAAATTTCATGGTAAGGATATGGACAAAGTGATGTTTAATTAATAAAAATAATAAAAAGGTGGATATTAACATACAATATGTACCAAGGTTGTGTAATTCATAGTACAATATTGTGATCATAACAGGATCTCAGGCTGCCACTGCAGTCTGTGGTGAGTGAAGAGGGCATGAAGATCCCCCTCACGCAGAACAAAATCCATGACCTTCTTTCACCCTCTGTTGAATACATTGCTAATCATTAAAAAAATGAATTCTATTCATCAATCAAAATTAATTTCTTCTTTCTTGCATTTAACAGTGAGACTACAAGAGATGATTGTACAGAATAAAATTGACATTTGTCCTTGTATTCATTCATTAAAAATGCATGCAATCAATAAAAATGTCTGTCAGCTAAAAGGAATGACACAGGAGGATCTCTTATCAGATGTTTTGCATACCATCAATTTTGTGCAAGGGGAAATCTAATCAGCTCAAATTAAATTTAATCCTCTATGCCACAGCTATTTACCTAAACTTTTTCTTATTAATCAAAGCACAACACATTAAACCCATAAATTGGTTAAAACACGTTTTATCCATTTATAGTTATGTTTGATGTGGAATGTCCTCAAAACAAGTTATCAGGAACTAACAGCTGTCCTCTTACAAGGCTTTCTATTTTTCTCACTCTATTGAAGTTAAAAAGAAAAAAAAAAGAATTTATGTTAAAGTTGGAAAAAACTGTCCGAGCTACACATAGTAAAGTAGGATAAATCATCCGTGCTGTAAAGTGACTTCAAAAATAATGAAAATAAATAAATAAATAAATACAATGTGTAGTAAACAGTAATAAAGTAAACAAAGTTAATAATTGGTGTGATGAACTTTTTTTTTTTTTTACATAGTAGTCCTAGGTCCAATTTGTGCAGTTTTATAAGGAGCATCTTGGAGAATCCGCCACAGTTCTTCTGGACTTTCTTGTCGCAATTTCCTCTTTTTTTTGCAGTAAAACCCAAGAGCCTTCATTCTGTTTTCTTTTTTCTTTTTTCTTTTTGTCGGAAAAGTGGTCTCTTGAAAAAAAAATTACATAAGTCACAGACACGCTTTACTCATAAACCATGTAGAAAGTAAAATAATAATAATAAAATAAAATAATAGTTATAAAAGCCACTATATCTATTCGTTCCCTCGTTTAGTTAAATAATGGCCATGTTTTACTAACTCATTCCCTCCTTTTATTTGTTTCCTCATTGTAGTTACATTGTGGCCATGTTTTAATACTTTTCTCTTTTCCTGTCATGAAAATGTTGCTTTCTTTCCTGACATACAAATATTTTTTTCTGTAACATTATTTTTGGAAAAGTAAAATATAATACACTAGAATAAATATCTAGCAAAATCTGTAGACTTTTGTACAATACTGAACTTTAACATAAAAAGTATATTTATGTGTCTGGAATTAATTTTAATATGTTGATTTTTTATTCATTTACTTATACGGTGTATATTTACATTCATGTCATTTGCCAGACAAACTTTTCCAGAGCAACTTGCATATAGGTCATTTATACAAATGAGCAGTTTATGGTTGAGTAAATTCCGGTGGATTATTATTTTGAATTCAGTTGGGATTTTCCGCTTTATCGTGTAAGGTATGAGTGTAGAAGCTGCAGCTGTACACCGGGGAGCAGAGGAATATCAGGCTGGGTCGGAGGCAGCTTTTCCGGCTGCAGTAAGGCGATGGGTGCTGGTTCCTGGAGGCTCTGTGTGTCGCTCTGGTCTTTCTGCTTTCTGCTCGTCTACACACACTGTCACACATGTAGTCACAAAGTGCCTGTTTCGGCAAATCCAGTTCCCCTATGTTCCCCCTGCCTTAAAATCACGCATGATTGCTATTGGTTAAAGCTCCATGATGCTTGAATTGTATTAGAAGTATTATCTTTTTTGCCTGTTTGTTTTGCTTGTCTGCTTAAAATCGTCCTCTAAAGGATAATCAGTTTTGCCTATTTTTCCTATCAATTTTTGCTTGGTAAATGTTTTATTATTTTATTTAAAAGTGAGATGGTGTGAAGAATGGGGAACATTTATTTGTGTGTTGTGTTTATCGTCCTTAGCCAAAATTTGGTAATCAGTTCAGTTTTGTAAATTTTCCTATGCATTATTTCTGTGTGAGCTACCTGTGCAATAAAGTAGTTCACACCTAGTTGGGTGTGAAGTTGGGGATTCCCGAGAAATCTGTGTCATCTTCCGCTGAATCAGCACCCACGTCACAATATGATTTACATTTTCTTTCATTAACATTGATGAATCAGCTAAAGGGCATGTCCTATTCTATTCTTTGATTATTAAATGGAAATATACTATGCAAAATCATGATAATATGATCAAGACTTTTGCTCAGTTTTAAAAGCAGGAGGTACATTGCAGAGCTTCTTGATGTCCCTTTATAGAAAGAGTGATTAATGTACTTTGAATTTATCAGCAATATTAATATGTATCCTGGATTGTTTTAGACAATATTGAATTACTTTTAGTAGGTTAAAGCTTTAGCTACATTTGAATGCAAGTGCGCTATAGACAATAGACTGTTTAAATTAAACAGATCTAAGCAGATCTAAACAGGTCAGCATTTCTTTTCCATTCAAACTGTACATTATTTAGACATTTTATTTATGTAAGAAAAAACATACTATAAACATACTATAAAAAATACTAGAACTATCAATAACGTGGAACCGTTGCAGCTAGCAGAAACACTACTGGAAGATCAGCCTGTGTAGTTCTCAAGTGAGGCCCAGACCATTGATCGTTTGAGGAAAGAATTGGCAGTGTGGCTTCTGCAGGAATCAGGTTAATATATCAATCATACAGTAGGTTTTGATATCCAACATTTTTGAAATTCATTCTTCCAGTTTGCTATTTTTTCATTAATTCTGTTTAAACAATGCTTGAATGTTAAGTCAGTTTCTGAATTCTTCAGTATTCTATGATGAAAGATCATCAACAATTAAAGCAAGCACACCATACACCTTATTCAACAGGTGACTTGACTGACCTCTGTTCATTCTGTGGAGAGGTGGACACTGACAATTCATGGGTATGTGAAGAAAATGTGAATTTCACTTAATACAAGGTTCTTATGTTATTTGTATTCTATTGACTTCTAAGAGGACCTGCACACTGAAGTTGACATTTTTGGCAGTTTTGTATTATAAAGATTTATCTGACTACTTGATTAATAAGACAGATATTAACTATTAGAATTTAGCCAAACAATTATTTTATTTGTAAGGATTTTTTACATTTGTAAAAAAAAAAAATATTTCCACAGATTGCCTGCAATGGATGCAATATGTGGTTCCACATGTTGTCAGCTGGCAATCCAATATCTGCATGTCAACGCACCGCCAGGGGAAACATAGGGGAACTTGCCCATGCCATTGCCTTCAGAGGTTACAGCGCTTCATGTCACTAAAAATATATTTTTTAGCTTTTTCATTTGCATTTATACTCCAATGTGTTGCAGTTTTGGAGATGCTCTGACCTTCGTCTAGCATCACAATTTGGCCCTTGTCAAACTCACTCAAATCCACTTGCCCATTTTTCCTACTTCTAACACATTAACTTTGAGGACAAAATGTTCACTTGCTGCCTTTATATCGCATCTACTAACAGGTGCCATGATGAAGAGATAATAAGTGTTATTCACGTCATAATGTTATGCCTGATCGGTGTATATTGGTATCTAAGCACTAAATTACACAGGAGAGTTCCTATTTCCTTTAAAAAAAAAAAAGGTTCAGCAATCCTGCTAACCCTGTCATTAACTGTTCAGTCTGCTGCTCTTCCTCCAGTTAATATATTCTTACAGCATGCATGGGGCAGTGTGAGTCTTGTCCCAATGGGCTTCTATTAGCAATTGTTGCAGTTCAATTTTTTTTAGGTGTGTAAGCCTTAAACTTGGTAGAGTTGGGTAGCAGGATTTTGTCCCCAATCAGCAGGAACATGGAATGTGAATTCAAGTTACAATGGAGTTTGTAAAACTTTTTTATTGACAACTAAACAGCAAGACAGAAACTTAGCTCATTTCACACCTTCTTGAAATGAGGTGATAGTGCTAACCACTGCACCACTTCACATTTGCCTCGGTGGGATGTGGGAAGTTTTCCTAACACTCTCATGATTGTTTCTGAAGTTTATAAAATAAGGCTGTATTGAGCGCCAAATGGCCATAACTATTTAATAACGAACTACTTTAGCAACCAACATGAAATATACCTTACACCAATAACACTAATAAGAAGAACATAAACTGACACACGCGATGAAAGAGCATACACTGCACACTCGACACAGCAACAGGAGAAAACATCATGATTCTGCGCATGCGCACTGACGGAAGAACAAGGAACTTAATTCATAGGAACAGCTGTTGTGTTGTGTAGATGATCTCTAGGCTCAGGTAAGTGTACCATGTCTATCCTCTAGCTTTTTCCTGTTTGTTACTTATGTTTCTGGGTTTTGAACACACTTCTGGTATTGTTTGGGTTTTGTTTTTGGCTACTTGCTAGTTTATTAGACTGCTGTGTTCTCTATCAAGTAATTACAAAAATCTATTAATATATGAAGATATATAATTTATTTAAATGATATTAAGATAGAATGAAATCTATGGATATTGAAAATAGAAATACCAGAATATAAGTATATGTAATAAGTGAAATAACGATATGTATATGTTGTTTTTTTTTAACTGTAGTTATCTTTCTTCTTCATCAACAAGATCAGCAACTGCTCAACAGCAAGGTATGTAGTTGTTCTTTGTTAGAAATGGGTGTTGTCTATTTACTGAGTGAAAGGTCACTCACCGGTATAAAAACACATTTTTTGTGAAAAAATAAAAATTACATTATAAAGTATGAGCACAGATCAGTTTTATTCATTAAAAAGGAAAATACATACTGTTGTCTTAAAACAAGTCTCCAGTGTCCATTATCAGAGGTGTGGTTTTGTTTGTTTGTTTGTTTGTTTATTGTTTTGTTTGTTTGGGTTTTTAAAAAAAAAAAAAAAAAAAAAAAGAATTTAGTTCCTAATCCTGAGCCAACCTCATTTGACCAACTTTCCTATCTGTCTTTCCTTTCAATTCATACACAATTGTATAAGGTTATTTGTTCTCATATACAATGTAATTTCTTGTGTTATTATGAACCTTGAACATTAAGAAAAGTAAAAAAAAAAAAAGAAGAAGAAGAGAAAAACAGGAAAGACAAATCACAGGCAGACACATCAACATGATCGTACTAACAGAATTAACTGACCTTTTATTTGGATTTTTATTTGTTGGTACATTTTGACCACTATTCCACATTTTTTTTTAAATAGATAACTAAATTCATTTTGAAACACACTATGCTCATCAGTCTCTTGTCTTGACAGGTTATTTATTTATGTTTGCTGTAGCGGCTACTCTGAAGGTACCTCATTGTGTGTTTAATATCATCAACAGCATGAACCCCAACAATCCATATTATGGTTATCCTCCTAACCCAAGCCCATACCCACCAACACTTCAGCCAGGCTGGGGAGGTTCCTATAATCCACCTATGAACCCAGGCTTTTTTCCAGGAGGATATGGTCCTAATAATTGGTGCGGTCCTCACCATGGGAATCACCATTGGCATGACCATGGGCATCACCACGGGCATCACCACGGGCATCACCATGGACATCACCACGGGCATCACCATGGGCATCACCATGGGCATCACCATGGACATTGCTAATGTGGCAAAAGCTAAATTGCATGGTAAGGATATGGGCTGTTTAAGTGATGTTAATTAATAAAAATAATAATAAAATGGTTGAGATTAACATACAGTATGTACCAAGGTTGTGTAATTCATAGTACAATATTGTGATCATGACAGGATCTCAGGCTGCCACTGCAGTCTGTGGTGAGTGAAGAGGGCATGAAGATCCTCCTCACGTGGGACAAATTCCATGACCTTCTTTCACCCTCTGTTGAATACATTGCTAATCATTAAAAAAATTAACTATAAATCAAAATTCATTTCTTCTTTAAATTTCTTCTTTCATGCATTTTACAGTGAGACTACAAGAGATGATTGTATAGAATAAAATTGACATTTGTCCTTGTATTGATTCATTAAAAATGTATACAATCAATAAAAATGTCTGTCAGCTAAAAGGAATGACACAGTAGGATCTCTTAGCAAATGTTTTATATACCATCAATCTTGTGCAAAGGAAAATATTTTGAATCTCTCAAACCGGAATGGTGATTAAATTTTTCCTTCTTTCGGTTTTATTGGGCAGATATAAAGGGATAAAAGATGACAAAGCATTATAGGAAAATCATCAGAGATTAATCAGATCAAATTAAATTTAATCCTCTGCACCACAACTATTTACCTAAACCTAACTTTTTCTTATTAATCAAAGCACAACACACAACATTTTCTAAATCAAAGAGCAACACATTAAACCCACTAATTGATTAAGACACTTTTTATCCATTTAAAGTTATGTTTGAAGTGGAATGTCATCAAAACACGTTATCAGGAGCTAACTTCTATCCTCTTACAAGGCTTTCTATTTTTCTCTCTCTATTGAAGTTAACAAGACAAAAAAAAAAAGAATTGTTAAAGTTGGAAAAAACTGTCTGAGCTACACATAGTAAAATAGGATAAATCATCTCCACATACAGTACTGTGCATGTGCTGTAAAATGACTTCAAAAATAATTAAATTAAATCCTTCTACTTAAAAAAAACCCTACAACATGCAGTAAACAGTAATAAACTAAACACAGCTAATAATTGGTGTGACCACCCTTTTTTTGTTCTCTTAAATAGTAGTCCCAGGCCCAATTTGTGTAGTGTTATAAGGAAATGAGCTGGAAAGCCTTACTGAGCATCTTGGAGAAGCTGCCACAGTTCTTTTGGACTTTGACTGTCACATTTGTTTCTTTTTTGCAGCAAAATCCAGGAGCCTTCATTCTGTTTTCTTCTTTTTGGTCTGAAAGTTGTCTCTTGATGTGAAAGTAAAAATGATATATGTCACAGCCACACTTTACTCATAAACTGTTGCCACTATATCTATTTGTTCCCTCCTTTTAGTTAAAAACGAGGCCATGTTTTACTAATTCTGTCCCTCCTTTTATTTGTTTCCTCGTTGTAGTTACATTGTAACCATGTTGTAATACTTTTCTCTTGTTGTGTCATGAAAATGTTGCTTTCTCTCCTGACATAATAGTTATTTTTTTTCTGTAACATTCTTTTTTTGGAAAAGTAAAATATAATACATTATAATAAAGCTCTAACAAACTTTTTTTTTACACTTTTGCACAGTGCTGAATATTAAATAAAAAAGTATATTTATGTGTCTGGAACTAATTTGAATATGTTTATTTTTTTTTTTTTAATATTAACTTACACAGTGTATAGTATATTTACATTCATGTCATTTGGCAGACAAACTTTTCCAGAGCAACTTACATATACAGTATGTCATTTATACAAATGAGAGGTTGGTGGTTGAGGAAATTCCGGTAGACTATTATTTTTTAATTCAGCGCTACACACTTGTTTCCTATTGTCTTACTGTTGCTGCTGACGTCACATTAGTGTTATGTGAGCTGTCAAAGCCGGTATTTGGAGCTAATCAATGAATGGATGGTACATTTATCACAAATCAAGAAAGGGTGGGACTTATGATATCAACACTGTAAACCTTAGCCGAGCAGAAACTGATTCTGGCCGCCACTGAAAACACAGTTATTTCCGATCAAACACTGAATCTAAAATTAACACGATTACCTTTGCATCGTTTGCATCGCCTAACCTTTCTAATATTTACCGATCACAGCGAAAAAAAAATGCAGACGCTCTAGATGTTTTTAAGTAACCTAGCAACAGTAAGCTCTTGAGAAAAGCGCTCTGGAGATCGTGGGCGCTGCCAGCGCAAAAACATCTGGTTTAATTGGTTGCCCGCATTCTCCACCATTATAATATAGGATTTTTGTTTATCCTCATTGATTTGATTGATTTAGATAATTACGTGAATTAATAAACTGTTGAATTATTTCCCAAGGTCAGCCATCTAGACCAGCGAGGATAGCCAAGAATAAGTTGGTGACGAAACTGTACCGAAACTCCTTTTGTGGCGCCATAAAAGTCTGGATTCGTTTCAGGGAAATTTACATGAAATTTTATGCAATCAGGCGCAAGAAGGAACCAAGAAGTGACCTAGATATTAACAATGAATGACCAGAGGAAATCACAGATCATGATAGACAACATTGCGCAAACGACAACGTGATATGCAGAGATGGGAAGTAACGAAGTACAAATACTTCGTTACTGTACTTAAGTAGAATTTTCGGGTATCTGTACTTTA
>JAOVYU010103688.1:0-15679 GCA_025674565.1 Synodontis membranacea
ACATTCAAGCAATACTTTGGTCAAACTTATTTTTAACAAGCTGGCTCTTTATTCAGCAGTGTCCATTTAGAGACTTAGGAATGCACAGACCATCAAGATGCAGCTCTACTATAACATAACATCCAAAAGCTCATATGCACATTTAGTTGAGTTGTCCCTGCACACTTGACTATGAAAATATAGCTGTTCAAATTGATTACAGTGTAAGTATGGGTGACAGTACATAGTTCACAGTAATGCAAAACCTAAAAGTTCAAATTTAAAATGGGGCTGCAGTTGCATACATTGAATCAAGTATCCGTAACTTTTTATTTTTCTTGCTGTCTCCAGACCTCAGTTAATCAAGAAAATGTATTAATGTAAAAGATTGATTTTGTCCCCCATCGATTACACTGAAAGTGGTTATAGAGAGGGACTTTCTCAGAACAGCATGAACAAGAGGAATTACTGCATAACAAAAAATGTTCAGCATATATAGGTATATGCTGTCTGTATGTATGAATGTCAAGACCGACTTTGAACCTATAGTTTGAACTAAATTCAAGGTAAATGGATAACAGTCTCACTTTTCTGATTTACTTTTGCAGACATCATTGAGGAACCAGTGCTCTCACTGTGCTGCAGAAGCATTATTGGCTGAAAGACGTGTGGAGCAGTGGCAAGAGACATCTCTGCACTGTGCAAACTGTTGAAATCTTTTTTTACAGAGGAGTAATGTGGTGTTTACACATACAGAAGTTTATGTTTACAGTCAGTTGATTGTTTCCTGTCTGTTCTGTACAGTTTACAGATGCAGCAGTTCATACATTTCTCTGAGTTATGTTTATGAGAAAGAGCAGAGCTTCTTTGTATGGCATAAAGTCACCGTTTACGGCTCTGAAAAACAAATGTGAAATGTCAGGATATTTTTCTGCAAAATGACTCTCTGTTCTTAGTTTGTCCTGTTCTGTTGTGAAGGGATCAACTCCAAAAGTTGAATATTCTTTGAGTGCAGATCCCAAGTGCTGCCTGTAAAGGTCTGCCGCTTCAAGTGTGTGTGGCAAGAGCTCTGGTGAAATTCTTCTTTTACACCCATGTTCTGCAATGTGATTTGGTATGCCTTTTCCTGTAAAAATAAGAGGAGGTGTTTAAATGTGTTCATTATCAGGGTTGTAAGCAATCTGACACTTTTTTGTTTTACCTGGGATTCTATGAGCATTCCATGATTCTGCCACACTTTCAAGACCAATGTGACACAGCTGACAGGTCAGATTGGACACACAGTATCGCACAAGGTTATCCTCCATATCTATCTCCTCCTGGTCCATCAGCTGGAGTAGGGCTGTTTTCAGTGGGTAGCTGACACGGTTGTTGATCTCAGGCCAAAGCCTTTCAACTGTGTGGTTCTGAGTTAGAAGAAACATGTCTTAAATGTATGTAGTAGTACAAGTAGTAGTATAAGAATTTCAGCTTTTGTTAATGGTACTAAAATCTTACTCTTGTGGATGAAGTCTGTAAATAAGGCAGTATCTCCTGATTGAAGCGATGATGTGACAGCATCTCCTGCATGAACAGTGTCAAGTAAACTTCCTTTCCATAGTCTACTCGCACCTGGTCCCACATACCCTAGGTGATCACTGCAGGTCTGGTACAGGACAAATAAAGAACATTTATTAAGTATTTTGCTTTTTGACCAGCAAAGGTGTTATTATTGTGTTAATTATTTTTGAATGTACTCATTCATGTTGATTTGGGTAATGTTTTAGTTGTAGTAGGACAACATATATTTTTTAAATTTCTTTGCAACGTCACTGTCATGCTCAGACTCTGTAGATGTGTGTCAGAACAAATGAATGATATGTGGAAACCCAAGAACCTTGTTCCATTCATAAACGACCACAGGTTAACTGCAATAAATGAGTTAACTGATTCCTGTGCAATTCCATTTTATTTTTCTCATTTTTCATCCAAACACCAAAAGGTATTTATCTATCAACGTTAATATGAAATATTGATCAAATGTTTGGTAAGTTCTTAATGTATTATAGTCAGGAACATAACCAGAAACATTTGGTGAATGTCTATTTTAAATTCAAATATTGTAAATTTGTGCGCAGGTTAAAAAAACATAAGAAGTCATATTGGGCTCATGTCCAATATGACTATTACATGTCCATCTAAACACTTAAGTAAGTAATACAATACATGGTTTGAGAGGTTGTATTACCTGAAAACATCTTCATAGATGTTCAAGTTGTTTTTGATCGGCATTGTGGAATGACTCACAATCTTTTTGCTGAATCCATCTATAGCTAAAACATGGGTGACGCCAAACATTACAAGTTTTTTGTTTTGGTCCAGGTGAAGCTTGTGCCCCATGTATTCAGCATGGTATGGTGTGGGATTAAGATTCTGAGCTCCCTTACAAAAAAAGTCACAAAAATAAATGACAGCTGACAGGATAAAGACAGATTTTATCATAAGCTCGATAAGTGTCAACTAATTGAAAAATCTGTTAAACAGAATTACCATTACAGGAGGCATATCACAAATATGACAAACAGCTTTTGAATACAGTTCTAGCGGAAGATTACTGAATAACATACTTTGTGTCTTGCTTCATGATAAGGTTGATGCACCTCTCTTAAAATTGACCCAATTCGTCCCTCTGCAGCATGTATCCCTTTTGTGGACAGATAGCCCTTCATCATTTTGCGGCCATATGTTGGACGCAGCTGTTTAAAATAAAGTTCATGCTAGAATAACAAATGTAAAGTAGCTTATTCTAAAAGCAAATGTGTAAAGCTAAAAGATTGTGCTAATTAACTGTACTAATATTAGTGACAGACATCTTTTAAATAATTACCCACCACCTGCAAGACGCATGAACACGCGGGCGCGCGTGCACACACACACACACAGTCTCGAAATAACCCCCCCACCACCCAGTTAAGACAAGCAGACACAATCATAAGGTGTAGGAAGAAAGTACCTTACCTTATTTACAGCTTTTGTCACCTCTATCTCCAAACGAGTCCGAGAGTCGACAGCCTGTGATTTGCTCAGCACAAAACTTTCTAACATTTCTCGCAGAACACCCTCTCACTTCCCTATGTTCATATGACAGACGCTCTGATATAATTTCCGATGGCAGGCCTTGTTTTACCATCTCTATGATCATGTCTGAGTATTTTTTTTCCAACATCATCATGATGGTCCAGTCTACACACTAGGTCCAGTGTTTGCTGTAAGTGGCGCATTACCTGTACAGGTTGTTGACCTACAAAAACTTCAGACAAAATAAATAAAGGGCGTTTTCTCGTTCTTGTTTCTTGGGTTTTTCTTTTCTGATGTGCGAAAGGACAAAATGAAAAAACTATTGTTTTGCGTTTTTCATTTTAACTCTAAGTTGAGAATTAAATAAGTGTCTCATTTTCTTTTTTAAATGATATTTTCTGAAACGAAATTTCAAATACCGAAAAGTACACAGACCTTTATCAACAAGAATGCATGGAGAAGCCCATTCAGAAAAAGATGGTACCGCAATAATATTTTCAAGCATGTACTGAATCTCAGCTTCCATCAACTCTCGTTTTTCTGGAGATACATGATAAAAATGTTGTTTAATTGGTGCCGAGTCACCTACATCAATATCGTGCTCTATCCATGCTGTTCTAGATAGGGTGTCACCAAACAAAGCAGGATATTTATTAATGAGCTGAATCAGCTCCGCCCGCTGAGACAGCAGCAAATATGCAAGAGTTTTATCCAGCTGGGACAAACATTCCGAGTTTTTCAACCGCCCCCCTTAAAATTCCATCACTGGGCGAAACCAGCTCATCCTCGGTTTCGTTACACTGGCCACCATAAAGCACTGGAGCAGAAGTCAAAACAGGCTTTGCACAACCCACTTCATAATAAGGTTTCATCATATTAACATGAAGTAAAGTTGAACTTTTCCCATGAGAAACTAAGTAATTTTCATCAGACACTTTTCGCAAAACAGTAGAAGGGCCATCAAACTTTGCTTCAAAAGGAGAATCCACTAACAGCCGCAGCACCAGAACATGGTCACCCTCCTCAAATGAACGAAGCTCAACGGTGCGATCATATAAGAGCTTCATTTTTTCCTGCGCACTCTGCAGATTTTGCTTTGCAATGTCACAAACTCGAAACAATCGATCCTTGAAGCTATTCACATAGGCCAAAATACTTTTAGGAGGTTCAGTTTTCTTTCCAACTTCACTCAACACAGACAAAATCCCCCGAACTTTATGGCCAAAAACGAAATCATTTGGGCTAAAGCCTGTACTTTCTTGGACTACTTCGTGAGCTGCGAGCATAAGCCATGACAAAGCTTCTTCCCAATCCACATCTTACTGAACACTGTAAGCACACAAAAGCGACTTCATGGTCTGATGAAACCACTCCAGAGAGCCTTGAGACCGAGCGTGATATGCCGTCGACGTCAGATGTTCAATATGCAAGTTTTTTAAAACCTCAGTAAAAACACAAGAGGTAAAATTTGAGCCTTTATCACTCTGCACAAACCTGAGAATTCCAAAAATAGACTGGGTTTCAGCACTGATTTCGTCGAAATATTTCGCAGCGGATATGCAAACGGGTAACGAGTATTCAAACACATGATGGTAAATATGTAATTACTACCACTTTTCAATCGAGGAAGAGGGCCAACACAATCAATAACAAGATGCTCAAATGGTTCTCCAATAGCAGGAATAGGATGCAATGGAGCCGACTTAAGCTTTTGGTTAGGTTTACCTGTAACTTGACAGGTGTGACAAGCTTTGACGTAAACAGACACATCCCTTTTAACCCGTGGCAAAAAGAAATGTCTAAGAAGACGGTCATAGGTTTTTCTCACACCACCATGACCACACCGATCATGAGCCACCTGCAAAATTAAATTACGATATTTAGTCAGAACCACCACCTGGATTATAGCTTCTCCCACCAACCTATCACATTGTGGCACCCATTTACAAAATAAAACCGTTATCAGTAAAATACCCACGGTCTGCTCTCAGTGCATCTGTAGAGGAAAGGGCATTAGCAAATACATCAGCCAACGTCGGATCTTTAGACTGATCATCCCCCAACTCCTCAGCTGTCACAGGAAAAGGCAAAACTGCATTTAAAGAATCTTGTTCGCCATTTCTCTGGGGAACAGAAACAACAGGTGAAGGAGTATCACCCCAAACCCTTTTGTCCGCAATTGCATTTCCCAAAATCACCTGAACCCCATCCACAGTCAGAGCTGGACGAACGCCCAAAACTACTTCTCCCCGTATAAAATCTGACTGGATATTATGTCTATGGAGAGGAACAGATACAGTACTCATCCCTATGCCACTAATAAGTACATTTTCACCAGTATAAGACAGTTCAGAAAAAGGCAATACAGACTGCAAAATAAAAGAATCAACTGCTCCCGTGTCACACAAGATTCTCACTGGAACTTCGTCACAACCAGGCAAGGAAACAGGTCCATCTGTAATGAAAGGCAAATAGGACATTAAACAATCAGCAGCCAAATCATCCTTACAAGGCACGTCAGCAATCTTCACCTCAGGACTGATTGGCAAAGATAATGCTAAAACAGTCAGTCGAGCCTGCGCCTGATTGTTTGACTGCCTCTGTTTATTCTTATGCACCAGACAATCAACTTTCCAATGCCCAAAGTCATGACTGTAATGACAGGTCACTTCTGTTTCCCGGTTTCGAAGTGGTGGCAACTTAGAAAAAACCCTATAAGCTCCCTGCCCTGTATTCTGCACAGTAAAGTTCCAAAAACTGTTTTTATTAATCAAAACAAATTCATCAGCCAAAGCAGCTGCCTCCTCTGGCGTTTTAACACTATGCTCAGAGATGAACGTTGCCACGTGCTCTGAAAACAGAAGATTTAAACTGCTGTACAAGCATTAAGTTAGCCAAATCCTCAAGAGACTTAATCTCACTTGCAGAACACCAACGATTGAAATGCCTTCGCAAATCCCTAGTGAACTCCAAATGCGTCTGATCCGCTCACTTAACACCTGCACGAAATCTCTAGCGATATGCCTCTGGAACCAGTTCATAGGCAAGAAGTTCATAAGTAAAAACATAACCGTTTTTACTTTAGCGTAACTCTTTGAATCCTTGGCAGACAGTGACGAATACGCCTCCTGAGCTTTTCCTGTTAGCACACACTGCAAAAGCAAGCATCTGTCAATATCCGACCATTTTCTCACCTCTGCCAAGCGTTCAAATAAAAACAAAAGATCATCTTCATTAAATGAGTCTTTGGCATGGTGAGAAACTGAGTTCATGTGTGACTAATTAAAAGTCCGGAGCCTGAGAGCAAGGGAGAGTGGAGGCCCTGCTGTCAGATTGCAGGTTCTCCTGGGAATTGGAGTTTGTTGCAGAGTCAAAGTGCTGGTGTAGATGTGACAACTTCAAGCTCCTATACATGAAACCTGAACATGCATTTGTTTCACCTTTTTGTTGTCCATTATATCATTATTTAGCCAGACTGGATCAGAAACTTGATCCATAACTGAACAAATGTTTCACAACTTCCTTCTTCCTTCTTAGTCATTAGACACTTAGCCACTGTCTTTATCTGTCTGTATCTGTATTGCATTTTTAAGGAAGGTGTTTGGTGCATTTTGGCCACTGGGTGGCCACTCTCAGCACTACAGTGCAGATATCACAGGATGCAATTTTCAAAACACAAGATAAAAACAGATAACAAACCATCACCTAAGTAGTCAAAAAGAAATAATTAAGTAAGTAAATAAATAAATAAATAAGTTAATTAAAAAAAAAAAAAAACTTTATATAAATGAAAATGTTCCATAAAGTTGTGTATGAGTTTTGATACCAGTGTGTTATCATTAAAATCCCAAATTCCCAATTACTATATTGTATTCTGACATCTGATTAAAATGATTAACAATGGTTATAAGTTTTTTTGTTTCAATAAAACAAATTATGTCTGCAACCATTATACTGTGATCATATCTTAAGTCTGTTATGTGTGCATCTAAATCTTGAATGTTATATTTTACCAATGTTTGCGATTTTTCTTCTGTATCAATGAATTGATACAGAGGACGTGTGTGATGGGTAAATGAATTTTCATTGTCTCTTCACACACCTTCTAATATCAGACTTGCACAGCAGGGTCACACATGCTGGTCTGAATTGCATTCCATCAACAGTGCCCCGGCTTGGACCCCGTTCATACCTGCTTGAGGTCTAGTTATAAATTTTTTCTACTAATTTTTTCTTCTTAAATTTTTGCATATGGCACTAATACTAAGTTTTCCTCCCATTTTCCATGTTTATGTCATGCTTCACTCAGAGAATGGACACAAAAGCAAGAGGAAGTTAGTTGGATATTTATCAGCAAAAGCACAGTAGCATTAAGCAGGAAACTCCTTTTCCAGCCAGGATCAGGCTTCTACGGCTGTGACGGAACAACACAATGGTGAACGGGCAAGAGGCTCTGGGTCAGACTGGTTTAAATAAGGAAAGTAATCAAGTAATTAACGCATCAATCCAATGAGGAAACAGAAGTAATAATCACAAGAGGGAGTGTGAAGCCTCACTGAACCCGGAAGTGACTCTTATAGAAACAGTTCTTATAGAAACACACACATACACACAGACAAACCTGACGCAGACTCCTATCTCCCGAGACTAGAATTCTGCCGAGCCCAAGCGTTGGGGAGGAGAGGCAGACATGACAGTTTATGAGATATTAAGTAATTAGAGAAAAAAGAATTTGCATAAAAGTATTAAATAGTTTGATAGTTGTGTTTAATTGTATCACTGGCGCCCAAACTTTGCACACAATTGTGTTCATAAATGCTATCAATTCCATAAAATAGTATATAATTGCTAAAGTATGAAAATTTTTTGGTAACATTGAGGGTTTTTTGAATGTTTAAAATATAATTTCTTATTACATTTTTTATGTCATGGCTCGTGCACTCCTCGGCCCTATCCTCTCCTTCTGCGCTGATGCCGCGCCATTTTGATGCGCAGAGGACGGCCGAGAGTGTCTGGGTGTTGCCCATGGCAACGCGCTCCCGGCGCACACGAGCAGGGGAGAGAGACAGACTAGTGCGTGCTCGTAACGACGCGCACCTGAGGAATATTACGAGCGCACGAAGCCTCATTATAAAAGACTGGCTCATGCAAGCGTCGGCGTGAGGCGTTAGGGGCCGTTCACATATCGCGTGTTTTGCACGCTCAAATCTATTATTTCAAATGTAGATGCACGGCAGATGCGCTCATAATGGAAGCAACGCCCCCGTTTTTTTCAGGTGCGTCCGCGCCGCGTCGAGTTGAAAACATCTCAACTTTTCAGAATGCCACAAGCGCACCACGGGTCATGTGATAAGATTCAACCAATTAGTTTCCTCGCCTTCTCCGTTACACTGACTCCTCAGCCGAAACATGGAGGAGCAGTTACGTTTTTGAAGAATGGGGTGCACCCAAACACTACGACGTTTTTTTCTTTTCTGCGTAAATAAATATTGTAGCAGAGTCACAGCAAGGGTTTTTCGTTGGTGGAACTCCATTGCTGAAATTAATGGAGAGCGCGGCTGATGGTTGCTTAGTAACGACAGACACTTCCGGAGCGCAAGCGCCCGAGCGCTTTTTTGGAATGAAGGAGAAAGCGACGCGCCTAGCGTTTTCCACGCGTTTTTAGGCTGGATATGTGAACGGCCCCTTATTCGTATATCGTTGTTCTCGTAACGGGTGGACTGCGCGAGCTTCTAGTTTTCCTGGCGATCATCCGCTTTCGGCATTTCTACTCGTTCTGTTCTCTCCTCCTGTGTGTAAGACTCTCAGTTTATGTGCAGTAGAGGTTTTGTTATGTTGGTTGAGATTTCCTGTGTTTTGATGTGCACTCCTTATTTTAATCAGTTATTAAGAGTCTGCCTTTAGTTTCATTATCAGGTGTGGTGTTTTCCCACCAGTATTTCTCTGCTCGTTTTTTGGCCACAATAAAGACTCATTGTGTCTATTTTGAGCTGTTCTCTGGATGTCCGTTCCTGCATTTGCGTCTTAATTTTTTCCCACACGTCCACCGCCATAATCCTGTCCCGCGGTGCGTGACATCTTATTAATGTTTTTAACTTTCCCTGTAGCTAACCAGGCATAATCTAACTCAAGAAAGCAAAGGAAATTTGACCAAGAAAGTCTTACTGAAGTGTGGGTGTTAATGAGTGAGCAATCAGATATGAAGTTTAAAGAACCAGCAAAGACCATGTTTATTAACATTACCATGAACTTGAACATGAACAAGCAGCACTGATGGATTCACAACTTTCATTTATTCTTTGTAACAGCCTGGTTAGGGTCCTAGTTTGTTTAGGCTACCAGTTTGTTAATATTCCGAGAAATAGAACCAACTAAACTCATTAGAAAAATTCACAGGTAAGTACAAACTGTAAAAATAACTGCGTGAGCTGGATTTGAAAATGAAAAGAAAAAAAATCCCCAAACACACACCTATAGCTAAGAGTTAAGATGAGATGAGATGAGATGAGATTACCTTCACACTTTTACAGCAGCAAAGTGGACAGTGTAGAAGAAATAGATGCAGCACAACCTATAACAATAATACTGTACAACAGTAGAAAAATTTACTTTTTACATTTGCTTTCAATTTTCGTTTCTCTGAAAGAGCAGCTTTTCTATTCTGTGTACCCTGGCTCAAAACATATTGATTTTTGAAGTAAACACAATCGCTACATCCATTAATATTCTCCTGTAAGTGCACATTTTCTTTCAATTTCAGTTTCTCTAAAAGAGCAGCTTAAACTGCTTTTTTTCTTTCTTTTTTTTTTTTTAAACTTAATCAGATATATTTACAGCAATAATAAAGGCAATCATAAATGCGCAGACTTCTGACCTGAAATCATTTTTGTCCTGCAGCCTCAGAACTACACCACAACCACTAAATATTGAGCTACCACTAGATTACATGCTGGTGATTTTAAATGAAGATATTTACTCTTTAATCTAAAGCCCTATAATACAGAACCATGGATAAATAAAGGCAAGTTGAATATAACTGCCAGCAGGTCAGCTTTCCATTTCACTACATGTTGTACTTGTATACCTGTGTGTGTATGATGTGTAAAACTCTTGAATCTTGAATATGAATCTTAACTGTATTTCAAAAAAAATATAAGGACCACTTGGAATGTAAGCTTTCCCGCTGTATTGTGTAACAATTATGTCTAAAATAATAGGCATACTGTTAATAATTAGACATAAAATAGTCACAGTTAATCTGTAGTTAATGTGATGAAGTCCACCATGTAGTTACTCTACTAAAGCAACCTGTATGAAACTGATGGTAACTGACTACATACTGTACATCCATGATTAATTACATGGGGACCAACTGCTTAAAAGTAACTGCAAAAATGACGAAGAAGGAAGTTATGAAAAGCATCATCTGAATGCACAAATAAGGCCGCTCTACACCAGATCAGGGAAACATATAAAAAATAATTAAATAAATAGATAAATAAAATAAAATAAAAGGTTCAGACATCTTGTCAATGAATACAAGTAAACCCAGAAAGGCCACCAGCAGCAGAGTGAACAGGATAATTGTAAGTTATATCCCAGAGCTCTGATCTAAACCCTATAGAGCATCTACAGGACACAATGGATATTATCAGGTTCATGCTCTAATGTGGATGAAGTGAAAGATTTGTTAGTTGAAATTTGGAAGAAACTTCAAACAATACTTTTAAAGAAATTGTCTGATTCCAGGCCCAGACGTTGTCAAGAAGTTCCGTGAAACAAAGAATGGCAAACAGAATACTAATCTATCTGTATATCTATATATTTTGGGTAAGAGTTTTGCTTGAAAATTGTGCTTGTGGTTTCATTCTTTAACTAAATCCCACTTAGTTTGGTATGTTGCTTTCTAAAGCAGTGAAATCTGTACATTTGAAAGTGTGTGTTAAGTGTCCAAATACTTCTAGGGGTCGCTGTAGCCGAGGTTGAGGAACACATCTCACATCCTGCTGACCTGCAGATATTCACACATCCAGGCTTTTCCCAGTGTTTCCAGGGGCAGGGTGGTGGGGTTTCCTTCTGAATACAGATACAGATATGTATAGTCAGATCTCTTAACGGATACAGAAAGTGGCATTAATGTAAACTCTTATCTGTAAAACCAACGGCAATTGTTCAGTTATGGACCAAGTTTCTGAGTCTGGCTAAATAATGAGATAATGGACATCAAAAAGGTGAAACAAATGCATGTTCAGTTTTGTGTATAGTAGCTTGAAGTGGTCACATCTACACCAGCACTTTGACTCTGCAGCAAACTACATTTCCCTGGAGAAATTGCAATCTGACAGCAGGGCCTCCACTCTCCCTTGCTCTCAGGCTCTGGACTTTTAATTAGTCTCACGTGAACTCAGTTACTCACCATGCCAAAGACTCATACACTCTCACTCTGACTTTGTGAAGCAATAGTTTGAGCTCCTTGTGTCTGTTGCTGCTAAGCTGTTATATACTCTTTGGTTTTATCTGGTTTTAGGACTTTGTGTTGGTGTGTTGAATTAAGATTTTTTGCTCTACCTGAATTACTCTGTTTGTAAATCGCCTAAAAATCAAATTGTCTGTTTTCGACCATGCTCTTACCTGCTGATTTTGTACCTTTGCCATTCTGACCTGTACTTGTAAAACCACTGAACCTCCCCTGCGTTCATTTCTGTCCATTCCTGTGCATGACTGTAGTATTTACAATAGGCTGGCTTTTAAATGCATATTTTAGATAAAATTAGCAAGATAAAAAGTAGCAAGCTAATAACACATAATTCTGTACTGTTTAGACTTTAACACTACTGATTTTAGTAGTACTTAGACTTAGAGTTATTTTAGACTTGAATTGAGTTGAACTGAATCTATCAATCATGAATGAATTAACAGAATTCCACTCCAAGCCGACCATGATCAGATTACTTTAAAAAATGAAGAAAAAAAAATGCTTAAATTGTGTAAATGCAACAAATTTTTCTGCACAAATTTTTATTTCAAGGGATTTATTTTCTTGTGCATTTTTGAATACACTTAGTGGTTTTTAATACACTTGCAATTAACACTTTCACCATAAACAAAAGTAAAGTAAGCATCTATAATTTAGTCTTACAGGTGCCATGTAGTATATGTTTAAAATTTTCTTTTTTTATGACAAAAAGCCTTATTGAAATATATTTAATTTTGGTCATTTCATTTGTGATATATGACATTTACGTTATTGTTAGAGTTGTGCATCAGTTTATTTTTATGAATAATTTCTATGTGAATATAGCTTGGTCATCTTAATCTGTGACAGAAAGTAAAAGTGATATAGGTGGAACAAATCCTTGATAGCAAGCATGAGATCAGCATAAAAATCCCCTTCAGTGACTTTATCCATTTATGCGTCTCTATATTGAACAGAGATGGGAGGATGAAATGGGAGTGGCTTGCTGTTTTGTGACAGTCCTCCAGTGCAGAGCTGACAGAGATCCTCCACAGCTTCACTGAAGACTTTCAGGATATCAAGGTAGGAAGAGGGATGCTGTTCTGAGCAAATCCTAACAATTTTACTTACTGCACATTTAATCCTTTTTATACAGTAAGATATGCAAGAAAATTTTTACATATTATAAAAAAGAGAGAATGATTTATAAGCCATTGAATCCTTTATAATGATGTAAATCCTGGTGTGTGTGTGTGTGTGTGTGTGTGTGTGTGTGTGTGTGTGTGTGTGTGTGTGTGTGTGTGTGAAGGAGTGTGAACTTTGGGCTCACTTGATTTTCTCATCAGCACTGTATTGTAAACACATGACTGGCTAATGTAATGTAATTTTCAAGCTTGCTCTACTTGGGGAGACCCACATGCCTACAAACTTGGTGTATGTACTGATGTGTGCCAAATTTCATGAGTTTTTACCCATGGGAATGGCCTCAAATTGGATCAATGGCTTTGATTTTTCTTTGCAATCTGGGAATCCATGGCTTCCTTGTTTCGGATAAAACAATGAGAAAATAAATTGATTATTATACAATATTAATATACCCAAATATACAATATTAATATGCACAAACCCAGTTTTCATGATTTTTTAATATTCTGATATTTTAACAATAAATAAGGCTCTCATATGTTGCAGTCCTTCATGGGGCTGTGAAAAATGTAGCATAAAATGGATTTAAGTGGGTGCAATGTCAGGATTATAGAAAAAAATACATAGGGTCAGGTAGAAGAGATTACGTTTTGTTGTTTGTGGATGTTGTTATCTATTGAATTTCATCAAAACATTAAAATAGTAGGTGTACATTATTTGCTTTTAGCCTAAAAAGATGAGTACTGAAAATGAAACTAAGGGTGTGATTCTCCCATGCGTTAAATAAAAAAAAGCACACATGGTTTTCACTCTATGCGTATTCTCCCCTCGACACAGTCTATGACTCGTGTCCTGAAGGCAGTTACGCTCGTTGGGCAGAGTAAGGTCTAAATCAAGGTGTGTCTTATGTAAATACCATCTACACGCATCTTGCTCTTGACATCGTGCTGTTTTAACTGTGCACTGCTGAGGCTGAGTTTGGTGAAAAATAGTAGGTAATTCAGCCTATAATGTTCTAAAATAAGAAAAACACACACATGACTCTACTTTGATATCCTGATAGTGAAGGTGTGGAGGATCTCTGTCAGCTTTGCATCCCAGTGGAGCACAAAACTGAAAGCCACTTCATATTTATATCAGTAATCCACCCTCCCCTTTCACCCTCCCACCTCTGCATCAGTCAAGTTTAAAAGCAGCTGATCTTACAGTCTCACAGGAGTGACTGCGGTGAGCTAGGAGAGAAATAACAGCATATTAAATAGAGAAAAATTCACTCTTTAACTAGAGGTCAGTCTTTAAGAAACCCTGTGAGAGGTAATTATGTTAATTTATAGTGTTTAAATATAAATTGGAGAAACAGAACAATATAATGTAACTTTGTGGGGATTTTTATGATGATCTCATGCTCTGTTTTGGGTTTTTATTCCCGTTATAGCACTTTCTGTTACAGATCAAGATGACCCAGTTTAATTCATCTGAGTAAGTTAAGTAGCATTATTCACATAGAAATAATTCATAACAATAAACTGATTTTTAACAGTAATTTTTTTTACAAAAAATCCTAACAATAAATATCATTTTTCCTAAATGAAAGTACCCAAAGCTTTTTAATTGTGTTGAATTTGGTGTTTGTCTGTGCAGAGTTGTGCTGAAGAACATAGTTGAGGCTGTTATTGATCCATTAAAAGACGGCGTCTCCTGCCTGAATGCAGCCTATCAGGCCCTGATTGATGCAGATGTAGATCCGCTTACTGGAAAAGTTGTAGACTCTGACTACAACTACATCACAAATCAAATAGAGCAGGCTCATAAGTACCTGAAGCAGTCAGAACATGAGACCAGATCAGTGTTAAAGAGTCTGGATGAAAACTTAGAGAAACTTACACAAGATGAAGAAAAACTGGAATGTGATAAGAGAAGCACCGAGACTCATTTAGCAAACTTGAGATCAGAGCAGGCATTGAATGAAAAATTACTCAGTGACGCTCAGGCAGATTTAGAGCAGGCCGAGAGAAATCTGAATTCAGCAAATCCTCACTGGTGTTGGAGCAGGACTGCTGATTATACCAGTTCTTGGATGGATTGCAGGTAAGAATTCAACTATGTTTAGAGCGCCATGTAGAGGAAAATGGCGGAAATATTTCTATACACGGTTGGCTGAGATTTAAACATTTTATTTGTTCCTTCTCTGTACAGGTACCGCTATGGTGGTTTGTGGTTTGGGTCAAAGGGATCAAGCAAGAAATGCTGAAAGAGTGGCTGAGGAGGAGGAGAGAAAGTTTTACGATGAAGTGAAATTCTATAAAAGTAAAGTGTCTGAATATGAGTCCAAGATTTCCCAGATCAGTTGTGACATCAGACAGAAAGAGGACCAGCTGAAGCAGATATGTGAAGATATCCAGAAGGTGAAGAAGCAGACAGAGTCTGTAGCTGAGTTCCAGAAGAAATTGGGAATTGCCTTTGTGCATCTGGGTGTCCTGATTGGGAGGGTCAGCATGGTACTAAATCAGACTCACAAATTCATCCTCCGTGATCCTGTGATGATTGTGATGGAGGATGTGATGAAGGTGATGGAGGATGTGGTGAAGGAGATGGAGGATTTGCTGAGCAATTCACAGGGTATTAGCGCCTGTATGATAACGACATGCCAAGGCTAATTGATCAGATGAAGGAGAACAACCAATGATTGGCAGCAATGTGTACCTCCAAAAATAAGAATAAGAATGTTCACTGAATAATTGATGTTCTGTAGATTCTTCAATCAATATGGTCTTATGCTACCTTACAAAACTGCATATCAGATTGCTGTACAAATAAAGATAAATAATAAAAAAAAAAAGCAATGTTTCTTTGTCATAGAAAATATGTTTAAGCTGATGGTATACTGTGCCTGTTTACTACCCCCTGCAGGGATTAAAGTTCTCCGTCGTTACGACGGATTTCCGTTAATTGTAGCGAGTCATCAACGGATTTCCGTCAATTACACTGTTCCGCCTGTCCTTAATGTTTTAAATTCACTTTTCATAATTTTAATGCTGTATA
>JAOVYU010103726.1:0-29110 GCA_025674565.1 Synodontis membranacea
TTCTTCTTTCTGCCTCATGTTTCTGACATTGTAGTATGACATGCTCAACTGTTTCTTCTTGCCCACAGTATTTACCTGTATCTGCTTTTATCTTTTCTCTCTGAAACACAAGACTTTTATTAAGACTACAGAGGAACACAAAACACTATTATATATAATATATATCTGTGAAAGACAAATACTGACATAGTAACACAACATGTGCAGCTCCAAACCATTATTATCTGTTAAGTGTAATGCTTTTTAGGATTTATTCTTGTTTAAACCATGTTAAAGCAAATTAACCTGATGAGAATATGACTTTCAATAACTTTTTTTTATATATATACATTTTAACATTATATTTATTTAATTTAACATAACAGGTATCTAACCTCTCTCTCTCTCTCTCTCTCTCTCTCTCTCTCTCTCTCTCGAGCTGCACATGCCACTGCGATACCAGTAATGCTCAAGTGACGCTGACCCTTCTGGTGTTCCTGTCTGATCCATCCTGATATCCTTCTTCTGGTTGGAGTTATCAGCACTGACATACACTCACTCCTTTTGAAGATGGTCCCATGTGAACAGCCTCAATATTCACCTAGACTGTGAAGATGATGATGAACTGCTGCTGACATGAACATTTCTCCTACAGTGACTTAGGACTTAAATTACCACAAACAGTCATACGCTCAAACCTCCATCAATCAGTTGAAAATTTTGTTTAAACTATAGTGAATTATGTTCTACACAATGTAGTTATTTATTTATTTGTTTGTTTGTTTGTTTGTTTATTTATTTTTTGACAATGCACACAGTTACATTAATATCTTATTTGTAATTACACTATCTGGTGTCACCCAAATGAGGATGGGTTCCCTTCTGAGTCTGGTTCCTCTCAAGGTTTCTTCCTCTTGTCCTCTCAGGGAGTTTTTCCTTACCTCACACCAATATGTGGTTCTTCCCCAAATGACTGTCACAAACCTGTCCTAGTATATATGTACATTCATTGTTGGAGTCTTTAATATTCATTTGGATAACCCAGATGGTCCTCTGAGAACAGCGACCGTGTCCAGTCTAGACTCATTAGCAATTTAACATAATGTAATAGGACCCACTCATGATGGTTGCCTCAACCTTAATCTGGTACTAACTTTCAGATTAAGTATAAGAAATATAGTCACATGTTCGCAATCTGAAATTACCTCAGGTTATTTTACTATAATAATAAAATTAGCACCCTGGTATAATGATCACACACGCACCCTCAAATAGACCACTAAGAAATTAGAAACTAAATTGATAGTTACCATGGAAGGAGAATCTCCTGAGCTATAGGGAAGCTCGTACAGTAATTCTGTCTCTCTCCACCCTAATAGAAGATAACAAAATTAATCCTTCATACATTTTAATGTAGAATGGACGTACCAATGCACATCAGGGGAAATGCATTGTGACCCAAAATAGTTCGGGTTTATACAGTTCATAACCAAATATATTATATGACATATGATGTCAGGAAAGTGCCAACACTGCGGATTCCTTATATAAATATCTCCTTAGAGAAAATGTATTTTTTTAAAAACCTATATTTAAAAAAAAAATAATAAAACAGTACAATTTCTCAGTTTCAACATCTGACATTGTCTTTGTTCTGTCTTTAAGTAAATATAGGTTTACAAATCATCACATTGTTTATTAATATTTTTTTCCACAATTTATTTGGAAACTTGGTTGTATAAGCAGTTTCCTTTTGAGCAGAGACAATTATATGCTGTTGCTCATGAAGGACCACAATCCAATTTTTGATTATTAACTGAATGATTTTATTTTACTGTATATTCAGTGGGTGATGTAAATCATAGATCATCTTTGTTCACTTGATGTTGGAAAATAGAGCAGACACATCAGTCATTTAATTCAAGTAAGAAAATTATACTTCACCCAATGCAACACTGAGACTCTACAGTACAGGATCCAGACATGAACTGGGACTGAACTCAATGCATGTTACATTCAGGCCAATACAACCTCACTCATCTGTATCTCATATGGTCCTGAAACATTTATCACTTACTGACGCAGTCAAAATATATTTACATTTACATTTATGGCACTTAGCAGACGCTCTTATCCAGAGTGACGTACATCAGTGCTCAAGTAGTCCACATCTGTTCCTTAAACCTGTCAAGCTATAATATACGAAAATATACGATATAAGCAGAAAATGAAGGAAAGTGGTGACTGAGTCGTTCACCTTCTGTTTAGTTAAGGATAGAATATTCTTCAAATGTGTGAGCAACATTGGATTTAAGACACAATTTATATGCATTTTATGATCTGCTAAGTTGCAAATATTTTTTTTAATAGTGCAATTCCATGTATTTAAAAGGCTGACAGAGATTTGCTGCACAAATAAAGCATGGCAATTTAGATAGACACAATCTATCTGAACACTGAGTACTTTAAATGTCTGTTATTTTATGGGTATTATATTATCTATTGGCTTCAGATTACAACCTGTAGTTGATTCTGTCAATGTTAATTTTAATGGCTGTGTTAACTGACTACCAATTACAACTTTGTTTAATACTTAAGATTAAGCTTAACTCTGGTTTTAATTAGCATTTTGAAAACTGTCTCTTTAGTTCACTATTGTGTTTTAAATGTTGCACATAGATAAGCCTATAGGTTTGTTCAAGTCTGGGTATTCTTAACTGTACATTTCAAAACTGGGAAGGAATCTCACAATTCAGATCATGAATTGTGATTGCATATTAAAAAGATTTGATCAATTGGCAAGATTGCCCACCCCTAGCAACCACATCTGAGAAGTTAACAAAATCAGAGTTCCTTCCCTGTTTACAGAGTGAAATCAACAACTCAGGATGGCTGCACAGTATCAGAAAATCATGTATAGCTTCCTATGTTTAAATTGGTTATACAGTATATAGAGATACGAGCTTTAATCAACATACAGACATATTCATTTGTTAAATCTGAAGCACTGACTGTTTGAGAAAGAAAATGTACTTCACACATTCAGTGTTAGCTGCCTAACTTGATGCCCACAAAATATGAACTGGGGGCTTCCAGTTTTCCATTTCATCTGTCAAATGTGTCAAGATAAAAAATGACACTATATGACCCAACCTGCCAATTTCTGGCCATCCTCTTAGGACATAATGTAGCTTTATATTTTACTTTAACTACAAGCTTAACAAAGTGCTGCCTAGTTATCTTAGCATTTTTCAAAAATGCCTACAAGTTTGGAAAAACATTGCCTGGTTTGATGAGCCTCGATTTCAGCTGCGATATTCAGGTGCTAGGGTCAGAATTAGGCGTAAACAACACGAAAGCATGGATCTATCCTGCCTTGTATCAACGTTTCAGGCTGGTGGTTGTGGTGTAATGGTGTGGGGCATATTTTCTTGGCACACTTTGGGCCTCTTAGTACCAACTGCGTATCATTAAAATGCCACAGCCTACCTAAGATTTGTTGCTGACCATATCCATCCCTTTATGACCACGGTGTACCCATCTTCTGATGGCTACTTCCATCAGGGTATTGCACCATGTCACAAAGTTCAAATCATCTCAAACTGGTGAACATGACAATGAGTTCACTGAGTTCACAGTGGCCTCCACAGTCACCAGATCTCAATCAAATACAGCAGATTTGGGATGTGGTGGAATGGGAGATTTGACAAATCTGCAGCAACTGCGTGATGCTCATGTCAATATGGACCAAACTTTCAGAGGAATGTTTCCAACACCTTGTTGAATATATGCAACAAAGAATTAAGGCAGCTCTGAAAGGAAAAGGGGGTCCAACTCAGAACTAGCAAGGTGCACCTAATAAAGTGATATACACATACAGTATGTACACCGATCAGGCACAACATTATGACCAACTGCCTAATATTGTGTTGGTCCCCCTTTTGCTGTCAAAACAGCCCTGACCATCGAAGCATGGACTCACCTAGACCTCTGAAGGTGTGTTGTGGTATCTGGCACCAAGTTGGTAGCATCAGATACCTTAAGTCCTGTAAGTTGCAAGGTTGGACCTCCATGGATCGGACCTGTTTGTCCAGCACATCATACAGATGCTCGATTGGATTGAGAGCTTGTTCAAGTCAAAACCTCAACCTTTGTTGTGCTCCTCAAATCGTTCCTTAACCATTTTTGCTTTGTGGCAGGGTGTATTATCCTGCTGAAAGAGGCCACAGTCATCAGGGAATAGTGTTTCCATGAAAGGGTGTGCATGGTCTGCAACAAATGCTTAGGTAAGTTGTATGTATCAAAGAAACATCCACATGGATGGCAGGACCCAAGGATTCCCAGCAGAACACTGCCCAATGCATCACACTGCGTCCGCCAGCTTGCCTTCTTCCCACACTGCATCCTGGTGCAATGTGTTCCCCAGGTAAGCGACGCACACGCACCTGGTCATCCACGTGATGTAAAAGAAAACATGGTTCATCAGACCAGGCCACCTTCTTCCATTGCTCTGTGGTCCAGTTCTGATGCTCATGTGCCCATTGTTGGGTCTTTCAGCAATGGATAGGGGTCAGCTTGGGCACCTTGACTGGTCTGCACATATGCAGCCCCATACGCAACAAACTGCGATGTACTGTGTAGTCTGACACCTTTCTCTCAGAACTAGCATTACCTTCTTCAGCAAAAAAATCCCATCTGTTGGATGGGACCACACGGTGTTTGCTCCCCACGTGAATCAATGAGGCTTGGCAACCCATGACCCTGTCACCGGTTCACCACTGTTCCTTCCTCGGACCACTTTTAATAGATACTGACCACGGCAGGCCAGGAACACCCCACAAGACGCTCTTTGAGATGCTCTGACCCAGTCGTCTAGCCATCACAATTTGGCCCATGTCAATCTCACACAAATCCTAAGGCTTGTCCATTTTTCCTACTTCTAACACATCAACTTTGAGGACAAAATGTTCACTTGCTGCCTAATATATCCCATCCACTCACAGGTGCCACGATGAAGAGATAAACAGTTTTATTCACTTCACCTGTCAGTGGTCATAATGGTATGCCTGACTGATTATATATATATAGATATATAATCTTGTGTCTGCGTGTTGCCCTGTGGCTAACTGGCGACCCGCCCAAGGTGTAACCCCCCCCCTCTCGCCAGAAGTTAGCTGGATATTGGCGCCGGCTCCCCCGCGACCCTGAACAGGATTAAGCGGAAGAAGATGGATTGATGGATGGATATATAATCTTGACTGAATGAAACATTTCGAAAGTTGAAGTAAACCTCGATTATTAGCATTACCCAAACGAATTCTGAAAATAGCACACCACAGTAAACGCAGTGCAATTAGCAGCACAGTGTCATGCAACATACCAGGACAAATAATATATTATAGATTTTTCTTAATTAACAGATTCACATATCAGGAGGTGATGTCTTTACATTAGAGCACTTGTGTTTCCTAAATGACCTTGAATACATATAGCCGCGTCCACACTGTCCACAGAAATACGGCTTCTGTCCCATATGACTCTGCTGGTGGCTGTGGAAGGCTCTCAGGTCACTAAAACTTTTACCACACTGCGAGCAGTGATACGGCTTCACTCCCGTGTGAACGTGCTGGTGTTGTTGGAGATGACCCTGACGAGTAAACCTCTTCCCACACTGTGAGCAGTAATAAGGCCTCTCTCCTGTATGGATGCGCTCATGCCGTTGGAGATTACTCTGATAGGCAAAACTTTTCCCACATTGTCCACAGTCATAGGGCTTCTCTCCTGTGTGGATGCGCTCATGTTGTTGGAGAGCACTCTGAAAAGTAAAACTCTTCCCACACTGTCCACAGTGATACGGCTTCTCTCCCGTGTGGATGCGCTCATGCTGTTGGAGAGCACCCTGAAAGGTAAAACTCTTTCCACACTGTCCACAGTGATACGGCTTCTCTCCTGTGTGGATACGCCGGTGATTTTTAAGATTACCACTTGTAGTAAAACTCTTCCCACAATCTGAGCAGTGGTGCGTCTGGAAAACATCATAAAAATGATTTGAGATGCTTAAATAATTTAAAAGAAAGCTGTTATTGGAAACATGTCAGACAATACCGTTATACTGCTTGACCACCAAATCTCCTTTTAATGGATGAAGCAACTTCATCCAAATTTTAAGGTTGGGGCAATAAAACCCACCGTGACTGATCATTTTTTCTGAGCAAAGATGAACAAGGCAAGTTACCTAAATTATACATAATTTCCCGTTGCTAATCGCATGGCAATAATTAATGTAGATCTTTACATGTCTATCTATATAATTCAGAGACTAGTGATACGAAGTTGACTTTGCTGCCATGCTGCTAAATCTTGTTCAACTTGCTCAGACTGAAAAGCTATATTAAGACGTTGCACCTACTTAGTGTTTAGTTTAAGTTTCAAGATATAACTTAAGTCTATGTTGAATGTATATGATTCTTTTAGTTGTTTGTAAACTCAAACAAAGTGCTGATTTACGTGAAAACTATGTAAAGTTTGAACTTACGCGCTGCTGGTGCAACCGGCTACTGATGTTTTTTTTTTTTTTTTTTTATGGTGCAGTTTGAGTACATAAAACTATATGAAACTATTTCATGCTTACTGATCCCTTCATCTATTGCCATGTTCGTATTCCGTGTAATGAAAGCCTTAATTATATACATGACAGAATTGTTATTGTATTTAGTCCTGAATGTAGAATAAGGCACAGACCTATAAAAAGGTCTGGTGATACAATAAACGAATACCGTGAAAGGATCAACATCTTAAAAACAATACCACAATACACATTTTTTGTCATATCACCCATAACTATATGCCGTAACCTTGCAAGTTTTGCTGAGAAATTTGCTCCCGAATTAGACCCCATGTTCTCCCACATCCAGCTTACAAAAGGAACAAGAGTTACACATTTCCAGATAAAGAACTCCACGAACAACATATGCTCACCCTGATCCTGACCTGAAGTTTTCTGCTTGTTGTAATATAGTGTTGGAATTATTATTTCATTATGAATAAAAATGAAAGAGGAATCACACACAGGGCTAAACTTTACCTTTGAGTCAGGAGCTGCAGGAGTCTGAGGAGATTTTCCTGCAGTGACCCTTCTGGACTTTGACTTCATTGCAAGAGATGTAGAGAATCAGGAGACTGGAAGAAAAATACAGAAATTCATGACTCAAGAATCTCCACTACTGTAAAAAGAGCAGCTCACCTTAAGCTTCGAGTATCCAGGCATTTAGTGTTTCTGTTTCTTCTTCTTCTTCTTCTTCTTCAATGTTAATAATCTGTTGACCAACAATGAATTAGTGCATTACCTCCACCTACTGGTCTGGAGAGTGGATCAAGCTGTCTAGTATTTACCAAAAAAATAAATCCTCCCTAATAACACTCATCTCTTGAATTCTTTTGTAGAATATCTAGTAGATCAAAGTGTACTTTTATCTTTGAGGTTTTAAATCAGATGTCTTCTTTCTGCTTCATGTTTCTCACATTGTATAATAACATGTTTCTACGGTTTCTTCTTGATCATAGAATTCATCTGTATCTGTCTGCATTATTATAGCCTTTAAGTCAGTGTATATTCTGGGCCATTCAATTTCTGAAGTGGAAATGGGAAAAAAAAAATAATAAACATAAAAATAAACAAAATAACCCACTTGATGTATTTTCCGTTTTCATGACAGTAAAAGAAAAAAAAAAAAACATTTAAAAAAGTGAAACGTCGCTTGTTTACATTCTGATTGCTTGCCACTGCAATTAAAGTAGAAACGAAAGCCTTGAACCACATTTTCAGACAAAATAGAAAAGGTTCAGTGAAAATAAGATATTATCCTATTTCTTGTTTTCAGCATTAAGCCTCCACGATGAAACAGGAACTTATATTGCATACTTAATATAGCCTAATACGAATGTGGTGAAGTATTTCATAAAAATTGAGGACTCTTGAACAAAGGTAACTGATCTGATATTTAAGATTTTGCACATAGCTTTGATGTGGATGCAGGCACCAGGGGTCACCTTATCTGTACCCATGTGACACCATTAAGTGTTTCTCAATTTCTAATAGGGATCCTTTAAAGGCTGCATTTCAGAATGCCACGTTAAGGAATCTCACCAAGTAAATGTTCAAATGTCTACGATCCTTCGAATTCTGCCAAGGACCAAGTCCTTTCAGAGAATTTTTCAAGTATGTACAGTATGTGTGGACTGTAGGAAAGCATACTTTTGGAATGCAGGTCATATGCAGGGGGGGGGGAGGATCTAGATAAAGTGTAAAATGTGGGTTGATAAATAGAAAGTGTATCTAAAATAGACATAGATAGAAATTTCTCCAGAATGACTCGTCTTGCAAATAGAATTTTCTTTCTTTCTTTCCTTTCTTTTTTTTTTTTATTGAAAACATTAATATTCCCAAACATACTCACCATAGTCCTACAATGCTAATATGGTAAGATGCACAGCAAAGTCAGTATGTACTGACCATGTATTACTCTCTGAAAAATGATGGTTCTTAAATGCTTCTTCAGATGCCTTTATGGTTCTTCAAAGAACCATCATACCTCAAAGAATCCTTTTTATTTTGTGGATGGTTCTTCAGCTATTACAAATGGTTCTTTGAAGAATAAAAGGTTCTTCATGCTTAGCTAAGTTCGATGGTGTAAAATGGCAAAAACGTTTATTCACTATAATGAGGGTGTGAATTATACTGTGTGTGTTTTGTGTGTGTGTGTGTGTGTGTGTGTGCACGAAGGGGGAGGGCAGGTTACCTGGGGGTTACCCTTTAAGAGCAGATGGCAGGATACTGAATATTCAAATAAAAGTTATAAATATTTGCTTAAAAATATACTGGTGGCAGGGGTGGGAGCCAAAGCCTAAATCCCCCCCCCATACCCAAAGACGCTGATTACAAATAATATGGTAACAGAATATGGAATTTATTATTAAGATGTTTATGAATATGGTGAGTGAATAAATTCACAATCCATTCGGGGGATATTAGACACATTCAAATACTATACTTTAGTTTTAAATTTTAATAGAGTATTACCATTTATATATATGTATGTATATGTATCTATCTATATATATATATATATAGATATATATATATATATTAGAAAATATAGCATAATGATAATACTATTTATTGTGAACTTTACAAACCACCCAGCAATTTTTTATAAAATTATAAAATAAAATAAGTAAATAACAATTGCACACCAGATTGTCAATGTGATGAACACACTAATGCATCAATAATTACTATTTAATACTTTCATTTAATACTTATAATAATGTAACTTTTTGTATGTAGAATGTTTAGTTTTGATAAAGCACACTGCTGAGGTACTGTAAATGATCTGAGGACTTGTTCATCACTGAGCAATTTATTACTATATGTATTTTTAGCCCAATAAATGGCAGGGCTCTCAAGTGTCTCTCATTGATTGTGACAGTCACTCTTTTCAGTCTTTTGTCACACACTCCCGCCACACATTGTATTTCTCACACAGAAAAATAATGTGTAATCTAATATGCCTCAGTGCTCCATATCTGAAACAAGGTCTCCGCTGGGTCCTAGAGCCTGTCTTTTACCAGCCAATCAAAAAAAAAGAAAAAAAAAGAAAGGGCCTACACACTAGCCAATCAGAAAAGAGCACTACTGTATCTGAGTAAAATGCAACACAACAACCAATGAAAAGGCGTCCTGGAATTCTTCACGTGAAAATTTCTTTGACCCCATCCATACTAGCTCTGAGCATCACTTCACAGAGTCAGTCATCTTCTGGTTTAATGTTACAACAAATTCACAACTTGTTTGACACAAACAATGACAACTTGACTGGTGTTAGAGAATGTTGCCCAGATAATTAGCATCGGTTTCTCAATTCATTTCAAATTTGCAGGTATCCCTCTTATGTAGAGCTTCTGAGGGCTGTCCTTCTGACTTTTCCTTTTTTAAAGGAGAGTTATGGCTCTGGATATGTAAGTATTCCTGAAAAGCAAACATTGATAAAATTGTCCAACAAATTGTCACTGAATTGCCTAACGAGTGTAACATGCTAACATATTCATTATTACATGTTCAGAGGTTATCTGTCCCTTGTGGCCACTACAATACAAGTATTAGTATGGTGAATTTTGATGCAGATCTCTATGCACTATGGTCAAACAATAAATAAAATATCAATTACTCTATTAAATTAATTTATGTTTCCCGTAATTTATGTTTCGCTTCTATGAAGTGGTGTGAAATTCAGCATCCTATCTGCACTATTTGTCTTTGTATCAGGGTAGTATAGTTGTTGTATTAACAAATTTAATTTAAAAGTGAAATTGATTTAGGTTAACCCTTTAGTCGGCTGTTGGTGTTATAGTCTAATTATTAAGGCTTAGGTATAAACATATGGACTGAAAGGGAAGTGCGTATGCTTGTAGGACATAATGCCATTAATACTTTATCTAATCTTTATCTACACTTTATAGTCTATTTAGCCAATCTAAAGTGCTCCAAACCTTTATTTCATAATGTGTTCAATCGGCTCCTAAGAATTAAAGAAGAGATCTGTAAATAGGAACTGATTAGTCTATGACATGATTACAGCAAACCTACCAGCTTTATGTCACTGAAAGTGTTCTGGTAAATGTCTTGCATAAAGTAAGGACCTAGTTGCACGTGTTTATGAAGAATTAGTTAAATGTTTATCTTTTTTTTAGGATGCTCTGCTCGAGTCACTCAGGAACAAGTTAAAAAATAGAAAGAAGGCCATCAGTAAACGTAGAGGAGATTGAAAAAAATGAGACAGAAATACCTGTACTCAGTTCCAAATTCAGGAAGAAAAAAATCATCAGATGTCCAGCCCTGCATCCTTTTGAAAAAAAACCAAGGCAAGTTAATTATGCTCAATGTTTGTTTGCCCTTATAAATTGTATATAAAATTTAAAAGTATTTTTTTTTTTTCTCAATATTTGCTAAATGCTTTAATAACCAGGATATTATTCCTCTTGACAATGGGGAGGACAGTAAGCAAAGGAGCATCGCCCAACATGTATCAGCAATTAAGCAAGAGTGCCAAAAAACTAGGCCAAATGTGGATGTCATTCGCTCGCACCTCAGGAAAATACACAAGTACAGAGCACACTACATTCTTCAGCATGCTACTGAAGAGGTTCTACGAGAATTCCCATGTCTTACTATCCCTGTTGTGGTGGGTGTTTTATCAAAAACTGCAGCAAAAAACAACAATAACAACAGTGCACAACAAAAACATGAATATGTACGGACGTGCTGCATATTTATACAGACTTCCAATAATCAGGTACCTACAGGACTGGTAATGTGACTGAATGAACAGATTTATTTCATAAGTAATAAAAGTACACACAGTTTAAACACTAACAGAAATGCCAAACGTTCATTTGTCACAGAAAAGAGATTCTGTAGGCATTTTATTTTTTTTTTCATGTAATCACAGACTGACTCTATGATTGAGATTAGTGCTGCACCAGAGTTAGATGATATGTTGACTATGGCTTTCTGTTTGGTTTTATTTTCATGCTTCAGGATAATTTTGGACCAATCTGATACCTCTGATAGTTTTTCGAGAAGAATAGTCTAAACACGCCTTTTGCATAGCAATGTGTACTTGGGGATTAAAGTAAACAAATGCAAAATTATAATTTGTTAAATTATTAAAACAACTGACCATAGATACTGATAGATACAGACTGGGAACACCCCACAAGGGTTGCAGTTATGGAGATGCTCTGACCCAGTCATCTAGCCAACACAATTTGGCCCTTGTCAAACTCACTCAAATCCTTACTCTTATCCATTATTTTTTTTACACTTGACACATCAGCTTTGAGGACAAAATGTTCACTTGCTGCCTAATACATCAGTGTTAGAAGAGATAATCAGTGTTATTAACTTCACCTGGCAGTGGTCATAATGTTAAGCCTGATCAGTGTGCGTGTGTGTGTGCGTGTAGTGTAAAATTCACCTGTTGTGAATTTTGCCGGTAATCTCCTTGTCAGAGAACAGCAAGTTGTGTAAAAAGTACTGAAACATTGAACAGTTGGACATGTGCATTCAAACGTTTATGGAAGGTCACATTAAGTTTTAAGGGTTAAAGGTTATAGTGCATTTTAGGTTCATCCTGACATTTCACCCGAAAGTGGAATATCCCTACCTTTTTGTGAGCAGTGTATATATCAAACTTTAGTCTGGTGTTTTGTAGGAAAACTTCCATTCTTCGTGCAAAGCAACGTGGCCTGTTACAGTGCATTGCATGTAACCTTTAGGTGAAATCAGGAAAACGGCAATTCATTCATGCCACATGAATTCTACTAAAACATGGACAGTAAGCAATACAGTCCCGCGTAACAGAATTATACATACCATGACTAATAATATAATAATTTGTCAGGATCTCCCTTTAAAAAAAAAAAAAAAAAGAAATTTCAAAACAAACAGACAAATTCACATCAAGACGTGGTAGCTTTATATTAGAGCTACTTAAAGAAGTATAGCTCCATCCACATTGTCCATAGAGGAACGTCTTCTGCTCTGTATGACCCTGCTGGTGGCTGGGGAATTCACCAGCTGACCAAAACTGAAAGCAGTGATGCGGCTATTCTCTTGTGTGAATGCGCTCATGCTGATGGAGATGACTCTGCTGAGTAAAACTCTTCCCACATTGTCCACAGTGATACGGCCTCTCTCCTGTGTGAATGCGCTCGTGCCGTTTGAGATTACACTGAAGAGTAAAACTCTTCCCACACTGTCCACAGTAATATGGCTTCACTCCTGTATGAATGTGCTCGTGGTGTTGGAGATGACTCTGGCGAGTAAAACTCTTCTCACACTGTCCGCAGTGAAATGGCCTCTCTCCTGTGTGTATCCGCTCGTGCTGTTGGAGAGTACTCTGATTCGTGAAACTCTTCCCGCACTGTCCACAGCGATACAGTTTCTCTCCCGTGTGAATGCGCTCATGCTGTTGGAGATTACTTTGCTGAGAAAAACTCCTCCCACACTGTCCACAGTGATATGGTTTCTCTCCTGTATGGAAAAGCTTGTGCTGCTGGAGATTACTGTGATGAGTAAAACTCTTCCCACACTGTCCACAGTGATACGGCTTCTCCCCTGTGTGGATACGCTGGTGGTTTTTGAGATTACCACTTTTGGTAAAACTCTTCCCACAATCTGGGCAGTGGAACATCTGGAAAACATAACGAAATTATTTGAGATGCTTAAATACTTTTACATGTAGTCCCCCATACTGTTATTCAATAGCTATTGGAAAGATCACATACAATACTGTTGTACCAACTACAAAAGCTGGTAGGACCAGTGCTAACTGTGACAAGTTAGTCTAAGACCCATGCTGTTAAAAAAAAAAAAAATAAAGTAAAAAATAAAGAGAAAACCTGGACTTCTGTACAATCCTGCCAATGGTTAAAGATCAAACAGGCCCTGACAGAACCAGTAGTCCACCCTTGCCCAGCAGAACAGGAATTCTTCAGCTTTTTTCATGGTAACGGGTAATTACAACAATTTAACTTAAATTTTATGAGGCATGTTTTACAAAGGCAGAATGTCCAGCTGTTAAATAAAATTGGTGTGTCATATCTGTGATTTTTTTTCTTTTTCTGCAAAGTAATGAAGCTAGGGTTAGGGTTAAATCTTCACTTCTCTTAGAATCAGTATTTGATGTGTGTAAGTTCTCTTTTTCTTTGACCGATACTATTTTCATATCTGAAATCAGCTTTAGTTTAAAAAAATGTCTCTGCTTTCCTTACTCATAAGGGAAAAAAATAACCATTAAAGCATTGCATTGCTTTCTGAAAAATTACGATTATAGGAAGTAACAAATACGTTACATGATGCATTTTTTTTTTTATAAGTTTCAAATATATGTTTAAATTATTTATCTGTTTTGCCCCCTTGGAGCTGATGGGCCACAGCACTCCAAGCTCTCAGGATTACTTTAAACACTTTATAAATTTTTATTTATTTCTTTTTTTTTTTTACTTTATTTACAGCAGTAGACTGTGTGCAATGACAAAACTATTTTCAGAAATACGTGGAATGAAATCGTAATGGCTTTGTGAGTTATTTCATCCAGTTGTGGAAGGAAAACAAAAGGAAAAGCTGAATCACTGCACTTTGTGTACAGCTCTAGAATGAAATTAGATTTTGACCCATTTTAAACAGTTAAATAAATCAAAACGTGGTGGCCAACTTTGATTTGATATTGCATCGGGCCGCCACAAATAAATACGTGTACAGGAAACTCTGAAGGATGGTGTATATATTTGTGAACTGCTATGAAATTATACACAGTAGCTTTGAACATGTGCATAAATTTTCGGTTTCAGTCCAAAAAAACAAAAAAAAACAAAGTCTTCTGAATAAGACCCCATTTTCTCCTGCATGCAAGTAACAAGTGAAGCAAAAGTATTACACACTTTTATTTAACCTACTACAGTTAACTAGCTAAAAGATAGCAGGTTTGTCTTTTGGTTTGCTAATCTACTGTTTATTTCAGAATTTTATTTTAATTAATATTATTAATTTATTAATAATCTGAACGGCACAAAGTGTGAGTCCTGATCTAAACTTTACCTTTGAGACAGGAGCTGCAGGGGTCTGTGCAGATGTTCCTACAGAACCCAGTCTGGACTCTGTTTTCATTGTAATAGATGTAAAGAATCAGGACACTGGAAGAAAAAAAAAAATACAAAACATTCATGACTCCAGAATCTCCATTACTTGTAAACCGAGCAGCTCAGGTGATAAGTTTAAGATGAACTCACCTTTAGTGATGTTACAGAGCATCAACTCTCCCACATACAGTAAACCTCCTTATCCAAGCATGTGTTGTTGTTCCTCTCCTTCTCTGAGGTTTATTCTGGTTTGGAAAATAATGACTTGGTGCATTACCACCACCTACTGGTGAGGAGTGCAGATCAGCATGTCTAGTAATATTTTTTAATCCTCTCAATTTCATCAAATCATCCATTTTGTCCATCAAATCCTCTCAGAGTTATTCTGAACAGGATTTTTCACTCATTTCTTGAATTCCTTTGTAGAATATCTATTAGATTAAAGTGTACTTTTGACTTTCTGAGGTTTTGAATTCTTTCTGACTCATAATTCTGACAGTGTTTCTTATTGCCCACAGTATTCATCTGTATCTGTCACTTTATGTAGCCTTTACATCTGTGTAATTTATGGAAATGAAAACTGAAATATGCCAGTAAATAACAATTAAAAAATAAATAATATAAACATGATTGTTTATATTCTAATTGGTTACCACAGCAAGAATGTAGAAATTAGAGCACGGGCCAATTTTGCTCTGAAGGCATCACCGGGATTGTGATCACTTAACTCACGATCTTGCATTTCTGTTGCAACACTGTTTGGTCTGATTTTAAACATTTTGCAAGCAGATTCCCTGTGCTTACCATTAAAAAGAACATACACGATCAGGCATAACATTATGACCACCTGCCTAATATTGTGTTGGCTCCACTTTTGCTGCCAAAACAGCCCTGACCCATCGAGGCATGGACTCCACTAGATCCCTGAAGGTGTGCTGTGGTATCTGGCACCAAAATGTTACCAGCAGATCCCTTAAGTCCTGTAAGTTGTGAGGTGGGACCTCCATGGATCGGACTTGATTGTCCAGCACATCCCACAGATACTATAGATCCCATAGATTCTTTATTCTGGACAGAATTGTACCATTAATTAATATTATTTTCAGGTTAATCATCTATGTCCCCAAGAACAAATCTGTTTTTCCAATTTAAAAAACAGGCATAAACAGTTTCTCTAGCCCAACTAATCATGTTCCACATCCCTAATTGAAAGCCTTTTCATTTTATGACAGTACACATAGCTCATTTAATTTTTTCACCAAATATTTTACACTGTTCTCCAATCATACGGAATGTCATATAAATATCAATAATTATTGTCTGGGAAACAAGTCACACACACTTATTAGAATTAAAGCCTGCACCTTTCTGGACAGGTTTGGACACCCCTGTGTTAGTGAATAGAGTCCAGACACAAGATTTTGCCTTTTATCAAATCACCCCACGTGAGGCTTCACTTTATTGTGAGAATAAAATATCTTAAAATCTTACAATAATAATAATATCAAAATACTAAGTATCAAAAGGAGGGCACTCGTCCTTGGGGTTAAACAGCTATTTGATTTATGGCTCATAGAACTAGAAAAGGCAGCATGAACAGACAATGCTGAGCAACAGCAACTAACACCTGGTTCTGCACGACCCAAATGTCTGTCAACCCCTTCTTTCATAATTATGAGTAAGCAAAGAAAAAGCCCATTAAGGTTCAAAAAGAAGATGGAATTCATAATACAGAGTACCAAACTACATCAATACATAGTGCAACACCACAGTTCTACAAGACACAGCCCCCTGTTATTTATTTATTTAAGTTTCACAGATCGCACCAACCTGAGATTTTGAACAAATGCAGCCACTCTTGGAGCATATGTATGTATTTTTTTTGCATCTGCTTGACCTTGCTTCTTGTGGGTCTGTCTACTCTCGTGAGACAGCTTCATCGGTTGTGAAAGCTCCATCTTTGGTTCTTCCCTTCTTGCCCTGTGACTGATGGCACACTTTTCCTGACAGCTATAAAATACAATGCCTCTGTGTTTTGGTTCTCATTTGCTAATGGGAGATGTCAGTGTCGTTTGTCTGACTCGGAGGTTCAGATTCGTGCATTACATATTGGTGCATTGCATGCTTGGTATTGTAACATTCAGGTGAAACCAGGAAAATGACACACAATCACGAATTCTGCTCAAACATGGACAGTAAGCAATACAGTAACATTCAACAAAAATACTACAAATACTACAATACTGTATGACTAGTAATGTATTAGTTTTTTTTTGCCAGAAGTTCCTCTTAACATCTTTTAAAAAAGTAAATTTAAAAACATTTCATTTGACAAATTCACATGTCAAGAGGTGATGGCTTTATGTTCTAGAGTACTTTGTTTTCTAATTGACCTTGAATAAGTATAGTTCCATCCACATGGTATGGTTTCTGTTCTGCATGCCTCTGCTGATGGCTACGGAAGGAACTTGGGTGACTAAAACCTTTCCCACACTGAGAGCAGTAATCCAACTAATCTCTAGTGTGAATGCGCTGGTGTCGCTGGAGATTACCGACCTGAGTAAAACTTTTTCCCACACTGTCCACAGTGATACAGCCTCACTCCTGTATGAATGCGCTCATGCTTTTGGAGATCACTCTGATGAGTAAAACTCTTCCCACACTCTCCACAGTGATACAGCCTCACTCCTGTGTGGATGCGCTCATGAGATTTAAGATAACCCTGATGAGTAAAACTTTTTCCACACTGTCCACAGGGATGTGGCTTCACGCCTGTATGAACCCACTGATGCCATTTTAGTTCCCTCGAAGTGGTAAAATCCTCTCCACACTGTCCACAGTGACGAGGCTTCTCTCCTGTGTGAATACTCTCATGATGTTTGAGAGAACCTTGCCATCTAAAACTCTTCCCACAATATGAGCAGTGATACGGCTTCTCTGATGTGTGAATATGCTTGTGCCCTTGGAAATTTTTCTGCTGCGTAAAGCTCTTGCATCACTGCATACAGAGATACGGCTCCTCTTCTGTGTGGGTACGCTGGTGAACTTTGAGAATACTGCTTTTAGTAAAACTCTTCATACAGTCTGAGCAGTGGTACATCTGGAAACAAAAAAAAAAAATAATGATTCAAGATGCTTAAATAGTTTTACATTTCATTCTGCATATTGTTAGGGAAATGTTACTAGAAATGTCTCTGACAATTTCTAATTTCCAGCTGAAAAAGTTAGTAGCACAAGAGCTACCAGTGGAAAGGTTAGTGAAAAGCCATGCAGTTAAAAAAAAAATAATAATAATAATAAAAAATCTGACCATCATTCAGGTGTGAAGTCATAACTCATGCCATATGTCACATGTTGAGTATTTTAGTTTGTGTGACGGTTAGGGCTGGGAGTGTGTGGGCCAGAGAGATGGCTTTTTTATTTTTGCTTCAACAGCCAAATTTAAAATTTAAAATTTAAAATGTTTTCTCTATTATTATTATTATTATTACTATTATTTTTGTTATTATTATTTCACAACTTTTCTCACCACCTTTTTTGGTTCGCATCTTTTCCTACGGTTTTTGAGCTACACACACGAAGTTCTGCACATTTTCCAGGATTTTTTCCCCATAGGAATGAATGGGAATTTGTAGTAAAAATGATCAAACCCACCCCTGTTTTGAGCCACATCCCACCATCAAACTTTAATGTAGAAACATGGTGGAAAATGTAACCGTTTCACAAGACTTTAGACATTTTTTGTTTAGGTTGGCATTTTGATGGCTAGTACAGTCCTAACTTACAGTTAAAGTTTTATGTTGTTTTTAGACCATTTCAAGCTTATAATGGGTATCCATTACACAGAAAGTTCAGATCTAGAGTGCGTCCCACACTATCCCAGAACCCCAAAAGCCGTTCTACCTCTTAATTGCTAAACCTTCCAACCTTCAGGGACAATTTATATATGTAACTGTAGAGAAATTTGTTGTGCATCACCCAGTATGACTCTCATTGGCCTGACTTGGTGACTGGACAGAGAGTGCAGATGTGCAAGCCCTAAAGACTGCCATGTTAAATTGAGCTCTGAAAGTCTTGTCAAATGCTGAGATGATGCGGATTTAAAGACAACTCAGTGTCTTCAGTGAAGCTTTGGGACACCTATAGTCAAATTATTGTTCAATACGACATGCAGTTTTTGCTCAGTGATAGTTTATTTGAGAACAAGATTTGGCTTTATAGCGGTTTTCTGTGGCTGTGTATTTCCCCCTCCCCTCTACCTCCCTTAGAGCACTCCAATCACCATAGCAACCAGTGAATCAGCTGTTTGTCAGTTACTGGATAGATATGGACAAAGCTGAATATGATTGACTAATTAGGCTGGTTTACTCTTAGTTTAATATCCACAGTGGTTCCTATCAGGTCCCTAAAGTCTTGTGACCTGTTTAAAATTTGAAACATGTTTATACGTTAAAGAATGGTGATGGGATGCATCTCTGAAGAGGGGCTGGTCTGATCATCCCCCCCCCCAAAAATAATTCCCATTTATTTTTAGGTGGAAAAAGCTCTGGAAAAAAACACAAATAACTTGGGAACAGTTTGGAGTATCATCTAGAAAAAGTAATAGCACGTTTCGCACCTTTGTCACGCACATGTGCCAAATTTTCTGTGCGTAGCTCAAAAACTGTTGGAGGACATATGAACCAAAAAATGTGGTGAAAAGAAGTGAAATACTGTAATAATAGAGAAAACAGCAATTTGACTTTTCAAGCCATGTTATTAATGTTAGTGTACTTTTGAAATAATTTAAAATTAATGAATTAAGGTTTTTTTTCCAATTTAAAATACTGTATAATACAAATACAACAAACATCAAATACCAATGCTTGGCACATTTAATTCACAACATGTTTTCATCCACATTTGCAATTTTTTCTTTTTTTCCCCTGTGATGCATTAAAACTGCACTGCGCATCGGTATTAGTACCTGTATTTGAAGTTGTGCTAGCTGTGAAGTATTTATTTATTTTTTTTTTTATTGATATGATTTTTAACAAAGAAACATTCAGGAAATAAATTTCCCTTTTTGTTTCCTTATTCTTAAAACTACTAGTAAAGGCTTTACTTTGCTTTCAGAAAATATTACGATTATAGAAAACATTTTTGCATTTTTTTAAATAATTTATTAATCAGATTATTTTTATTTTGACAAAGTTTAATTTAATAAAAGTTGTTTTGTCCTTCTTGAAGAGAGAGAGAGAGAGAGAGAGAGAGAGAGAGAGAGATATTTCACTTTTTTTGTATATTTCACTACACTTGCATTATATTATTATTATTATTATTATTATTATTATTATTATTATATCTAATTCTGAGTGATAAAATTATAGATATTACTACTATTATTTGTTACAGACTTGTTATCTGTATTGACTATGGTCACTTTAGCATCTATCTCTTTATGTTTGCTGCTATATGTGTATATATATATAAAATTCTTTTTTTTTCTTTCTCTCTGCTATTATCTTTTTTTTTGTTCATTTTACTTCACTATATTGTTAAATCACTTATTTCATTTCAATGCTTTGGCAATATTGTACATGCTCACAGTCATGATAATACAGCTCTTTGAATTTGAGAGAGAGAGAGAGAGAGAGAGAGAGAGAGAGAGAGAGAGAGAGAGAGAGAGATAGTAGAAGTTATCCATTTGAATAAGTAAAATTAATTAGTTAATATGAAGCAGTCAACAGTGATATTCTTCAATAGTCTTCTGTACAAGATCTCATTTTCTCCCACATGCATGTAACAATAGGAGCAGGTTTTACACTGGTCTAAGCCTTTCCATCTAATAAACAAGAAATCACAAAAGAAACTTGCAGTGAAATCAGCTCCTTCATTAATAATTTGAAGGCCACAAAAAAGTGTGAGCCCGGATCTAAACTTTACCTTTGAGACAGGAGCTGCAGGGGTCTGTGCAGATGTTCCTACAGAACCCAGTCCGGACATTGACTTCATTGTAAGAATTGTAAAGAATCAGGAGCCTGGAAGAAAATGCAGAGATCAATGACTCCAGAATCTCCACTACCTGTAAACCGAGCAGCTCATGTGGGACATTTCAGATGAACTCACCTTTAGTGATGTTACAACGTATCAGCTTCGGAAGCCCGTATGGAGATGAAAGCGCGCGCCCTCACACATGCGCTCTCCGTATCCAAACATTGTATCGTTGTTCCTCAGCTTCTTAGAGTTTTACTGGTGGTTGGCAAGCAACCAATTGGTGCATTGCCACCACCTACTGGTATGGAGTGTGGATCAGGATCAGAAAGTAAGAGACATAGAGGGGGAAAAGGTGGGAAAGTAGGTGTAGTTTTGCGTGATTCTTTTGCGAAAGCTTTTCATTCTGTTCCTGGGAATTAAATTTTTTTTGGGCTATGGCCTAATACAAGTGTGGTGACCTGCCCTGCAAAATTGAGGAATCCTGAGCAAAGGTTATTGGTCCAATTTTAAACATTTTGCAAACAAATTTCCTGTAGTCGCAGGGCTCACAAAATCTGTACTGGTGTGAAACCATCAGGCGCTTCTCAATATCAAGGAAGGATCAGCGCTTATCCGGGGAACACACGGCACCAGGATGCACTGTGGGAAGAAGGCAAGCTGGTGGAGGCAGTATGATTCTTTGGGTTGGACAAACCTTTCTGCTGGGAAACCTTGGATCCTGCCATCCATGTGGATGTTACTTTGACACATACCACCTACCTAAGCATTGCTGCAGACCATGTACACCCTTTCAGAAAAACACTATTCCCTGATGGCTGTGGCCTCTTTCATCAGGATAATGAGCCCTGCCACAAAGCAAAAATGGCTCAGGAATGGTTTGAGGAGCACAACAACAAGTTTGAGGTGTTGACTTGGCCTCCAAATTCCCCAGATCTCCAGATCCATTGAGGTCCCACCTCACAACCTACAGGACTTAAGGAATCTGCTTCTAACATCTTGGTGCCGGATACCACAGCACACCTTCAGGGGTCTAGAGGAGTCCATGGCTCAACAGGTCAGGACTGTTTTGGCAGCAAAAGGGGGACCAACACAATATTAGGCAGGTGGTCATAATGTCATGCCTCATTGGTGTATATAAAGAAATATAAATAGAAACGTTTGCTGTGACATTTGCTGTGTACAGCATATAATCTGTCAGAATTGTAGCCTTTTTCCTCATGTCTACTCTGATCACAATTGTCTGGCTGTGATAAACCACCAGCATATAATGAATTTAAGTAATATCAAGAGTGATTTACAATAATAGGCAAGCAATTCTATTTGATTACCAAGTGTTATGTCTAGATGTGGAACTTAAGAATTAATTAAAAAAAAAGAGTTTGGGGTACAATAGAACCGGACCGCCTGCAAGAAACCAAGGACCACAAAGGTTGTATAAGTATTATCAACTTTTATATAAATTAGAAAGGGCAAATAATTACAAAGGTACATAGAAAGAAAAGTGTTGGATAAAGTATTGTGTTTGGGCGTCTGTGACGGCACCAAAACCAAAGAAAGAAAAATAACCAAAACAGCCCTGAGATTGATCTGATTATTAACCCCTGACTAATCTAAAAATGAAAAGAAAAAGAAAAAACAAACTGGCTAACTACGCTAAGGCTATCTCCAAAACAAAACTACAGAGAGGTGCTCGCCAGTAACTAGTGTGTCTAACAGGGATTTCTCTACGTGGTGCACAATGGATGGAAGTCAATTTACAGAGATAACAGTATTGTTTCCCTATCTAACCCAACCACAGAAGTAAGATCAGCAGTGTATGCCCAAACAGTAAACAACAAAAGGCCACAGCCAAACAATGTTTCAGCACATGTTCAATTTGTACAAGTTTTCCTTATTTCAAAGTCTCTCTCTGTCTTTTAGTATCTCTCCCCCTCCTACGCCAGCGGCGCTGCCATGGATATAGGCGGAAGGCGGGACGTTGTCCTGGAAAACCGCCAGTGAGCGATGAGGAGGGCGGCGCCCGTAGTTAAAGTCAGCCAATCCCCTCGCGAGTTCCGTTCCTACAGGAAATAGCTAAGATAGAGAGACAGACACCACACAACAAGTAACAAAACATACACAAACACCTGCTGTGAATTGTATGACGTGCTGCCGCACGTAACACCAAGTTATTAGAAATAGTAAAAATCCATGCTACCTCATGCCAATATTGTACCATTATGTGATTTGTATATTTAGGTTTACAGACTGCTCATGATCCTTACAATCATCATAAGAACAAAAATTATCATTTTATTAGATACAACTACTTTATAGCTCAGGTGATGTAATTCATGTTTTTTCACACAGTTTTGTTGTGTTTATTATGCAGAAATGCAAAAAAAAAAAATAACAATAATTCCACAAGCACATTCCACTATATGACATATACAGGGTTAAGCTTTGAAAATGATCTATTTTAAATGACATAGTTTAATGTTTGATCCCAACCACAACACAAATCCGGGGTAAAGAGGCTGAGTGAATGTGGTGTGAACACTGTGGAGGAGCTCCATCGTGTCAGAGACGCTGTAGAAGGACAGAATTCCTACCCTGTGATCCACATACACTCCTACTCTAGACGACCTGGGCTTTACAGGGATTTTAGTTTCTTTGTTATTGTGCTTGAATATGAATTCAGATGGAGAGCAAAACAGTGTCCAGGACTGATCATTGAACCCAAACACACATTCCTGCCCGATTCCCTTCCTACTGATGTTTTTATATGACACCGCTAAAGAAACTCCACACCTCCCGCTCCACTCAACCTCCCAGTAACAGCGTCCACACACACTCTCACTGCACAACACCTGGAGGTAATTCATGAATCTCTCAGCATGATCAGGATACGACTGAGCTACTGTACTGCAGGTCGCCACTGTGTTCCTCGCAGACAGACAGAGGTGTTCATTTGCTGTGTTGGGGTCCAGTGTGAACTGACAGGAATCTGATAGAGAACAGAATATGCATTTTAAAAATAACATTTCAGATTTTAATGTAGCCCATATAATCTTCTGTGTAATTTCCTAAGCCCATAGTATTTTCTGTTGTTTTCTAAGCTACAGTTACTTTACTAGGTTACATATAATTTAATATAATAAAAATGATGCCACAGAACTCAGAAGCAATGTGTGTGTGTGTGTGTGTGTGCGTGCGTGCGTGCGTGCGTGCGAGAGAGAGAAACGCTTACGTTGTAGAAACTCTTCTCTGTTTTTGGGTGGAAAGATCTGGACATCCTTCACTACAGAAAGACAGTTACAAACAGTTACAGGTGCACTTACACATGGCCAATGCTGAGAACCTTTTTTTACTTTAAAATAAAAATTTCAACTTAAAATTTGCCCGGACAGTAGATTAATAGCTGATCAGTAGGTGGAAGATTATAGATACCATTTTGGTATTATGCAGATTGCATATATGATTTGTGACACTGTATGACACTCTGTTATCTAAAAAAACCGTAGATAGAAACTTTAGTTGGAAAGCTAAAATAGTCATGGCTCCAGCCAGAAGCCCAAACACTTTCCTGAGTTTTCTGAATTCCCATAATTTTTTCAGGTTTAAAACAAGTGACTTTTCTTTCCTTTTCCATTCCATCCTTTTTTCCCCCAGTTTTTAAGACCTCTTATAGAGGGTAATGCAGACTCAAACATTTTTTCAAGCAAATGCTTAACAGTATACTCACAGAATTTGCATGAACTTAAGCTGGCAACTAAGCTTCTCTTATTTTGTAGCAACATTATCCTTAAGCACAAAATTAACAACGTAATCTTTAGGTTTAACATGCTTTGTCTAATTGAATGCATTTGGTTTGAGGAGAAAATGGTGTCATTTTAATTTTTTGCACAAATTGACACCTTTCAAAACTGTTTTAATGGCTCAAAAGCCATTTTTTTCAGCATTTTTGCCAGGAAAAGTGCGATTTAATGTACTTTTATTAATTGTTTACCGGTTATGGAAAACAGGGTCATATATGCTTTACACTGTTATCTTTGTGATGTTTTGTGAATGTATCTGAAATGTAAATCATTTCATTTTTATATGTATCAGCATATAATAGCCTCATCTGTGATAAGGATATTTAAACAGCTTTCTTAAAACTAAATTGTTTTAAAAAAAACTTTACCAGAAATATTCACCAATATCATTTTTACATTATATTATGAAAAAAAAAAGGTTTTAGACAATATAACAACAACAACAACTACAAAATAAACAACTTACCTTTATCTAATATTTTCCCAAACTCCTCTTTACCACATTGTTCTAGTTTCTCTCTCAGCTCAGACACAGGCTTTACTAAGTCCTCAAAAGAGAAAGAACTGAATATGATGGTGGGTAAATTTACAGCTCCAGGAAGGGCCGAGACAGACTGAAAAATCTGTATAAAAGAAGGAAATAAAACATCTAGCACAGGTTGATATCTGGCATTAGAAAAACTTGTACTACACATGAAACTTGTGAATTTAATGACTTTGTTTCTTTAGTCAATAACATTACATTAATGGAATGGAATTGGACTCCTTCAACAAGGTGTTGGAGAGGAGAACATTGTCCAAAATAAGGTCAATACTTCACACCAACTACACTATATGATAAGCAGCCACAGGAGCTCGTTTAGCAACAGGCTAAAACTTCCACGCTGCACAATGGAGAGACACAGGAAATCATTCCTGCCGGTCGCAATAAAACTATTTAACTCACATATCTGATCACTCCAAACCATAAACCACATTCATATGCACAATTCACCTTATTACCATGTATACTGTGTATACGTCTGTTGATAATAACAATATCAATATAATTTAATGTCCATATAATTGCTGCTATAGGTTTTACTTTTATTGGTTATTTGACTATTTTTATTTTATTTTAATTACTTTATTGTTCTATTTTTATTTTTATCTCTTCTACCATCTTTATATCCATCCATCCATTCTCTTCCGCTTAATCCTGTTCAGGGTCGCGGGGGGAGCTGGCGCCAATCTCCAGCTAACTTTGGGCGAGAGGCAGGGGTTACACCCGGGGCAGGTTGCCAGTCTGCTGCAGGGCAACGCGTAGACATAGACAAACACTCACACTCGCATTCACACCTATGGCCAATTTAGAGTCCCCAATCAACCTAATCAGACACGGGGAGAACATACAAACTCCACACAGAAAGGCACCTGTGCCGAACCCGGGGCTCAAACCCAGGACCTTCTCGCTGTGAGGCAACAGTGCTAACCACTCAGCCACTGTGCCGCCCCTATCTTTATATGTCTTTCCTAAATCTTTTATTTTCATTAGGAGTTTGTTCTGTAATGAAAGAGAATTTCCCCACGGGGATCAATAAAGTAATTCTGATTCTGATTCTGATTAATATCCAAGATGGCGCTGCGGATGGCAGCCTTGGTACGTTTTCTGTTTTTGGTTATTTGTTCAGTTTTCAGCTCTCCCTCCCTGATCATATACAGCAGAAAGGAACTTTTACACATCTGACAATTCACTTGTCAAACTTTTACCATCTTTCACCCATCCAGAGAGTATTTCTGAACTTTTAGTCAGAGGAGCAGCAGCTTTCTATGGGATTAGCAGGTGACACCAACGGGCTGGACTGCTTTTGGACCGTTCGCAGCAGTGGAGTAGTGTGGGAGAATTTTGGTGCATTAAACACCAGGTAGGCTGCTGCATTCTGAATTGCTGCTTCTAAACACAATAAACATGGACTTTTCGAGATCTGCCATTCTGTGCTTTACAGAAACCTGGCTTGGTGAGCATGTCCCAGATAGCTCATTATCTCTGCCGGGCTTCCAATTTCTCAGGGCGGACCGCGCCACGGAGCTCTCAGGAAAAGTGAGGGGAGGCGGAATCTGCTTTTATATAAATGAAGGCTAGTGTACAGATGTCACAGTGTTAAACAAATCATGCATTGCTCACTTAGAGTCCATTTTCATTGACTGTTAACCATTTTATTCACCGCAGGAGTTTTCCTCTTTTATTCTGGTCTGTGTTTACATACCACCTCATGCCTGTGTTAGTGAGGCATTACAACACCTGGCTGACCAAATAACTAACATGGAGCAAAAACACCCAGACTCCCTTCTCAGCCAAGAACTGCCAAAATACAAACAGCACATTAAGTGTACTAGCAGGGACAAAAGCTCACTGAAACTCTGCTACACCACGGTAAAAGATGCCTATCGCTCTGTCCCCAGTGCTGCTTTGGGACTCTCTGGTCATTGTCCGGTTCATCTACTACTGACTTACAGGCAGAGCCTAAGATCTGCAAAGCCAGTGGTCAAGACAGTGAGAAGATGGACCAATGAGGCAAAGCTGGAACTACAGGCCTGCTTTGACTGCACTGATTACAGTGTTTTTGAGGCTGCAGCTACAGACCTGGATGATTTCACAGACACTGTAACATCTTCCATCAATTTTTGTAAGAACACGTGTGTGCCAACTAAAACCTTTCACACATACAATTATGATAAACCCTGGTTTACAGCAAAACTCAGGCAACTTTGTCAGGCTAAGCAGCAGGCCTACAGAAACATTCGCACATAATGTGCTGAACTGGGTCCAATGTTTGAGAGACCAACCTGACAGAACCGCACAATCCCAGTACAAATAGAGGTACTGACGACCCTGGGGTTCCTTACAACTGGCTGTTACCAGCGGGAATTAGCCAACAGGTATATGTTATAATTAACAATTAACCATTACACTGTGCTTTGTCATAAGTCTAACTTTTTTTCCCTCAGAAATGCAAATAAAAACCGCTTGTTGCCCCGGCCATGTGTGTCTCTCTCTCTCTCTCTTTCTCAGACACCACCCCACCACCACTTTCCCCCAGTATTGAAGTCATTTGGGTTTCCAGAGGTGTCAGCTCCGATGTTCCCACAAACACGCTCTTTCGATGCGTTAAGATTCTTTTTTATACTCACTTTAAAATCTGACCACTTTTTTTTTTTTTCGGTCACCTTCCTGTTTGCAGCACTCACTTCATTCAAGATATTTTTTTTCTGCTTTCCACTTCACCCACAATCACATCTATCTCGGTTTCAGAAAATATTCTCTTCTTAAATGTCACTTTTATGCTTGTGATGCCATGAGTTTTTCAGGTTTACGTTAGAGGCTTAAATAGGCACTTAAATATGCAGGTGATTTGCATTGACCACGTATGGTTGAATGGGGGCATGTAGAGGGCGTGTCGAGGGCAGAATATGAGGAAAATCAACATGCACACAATCCCAGTTAGAGTATGATTTAAGAAGCTTATTTTGCTTGAAAGTGTGCATGCACACTTTTTTATAAATCATTTTTTTGTGCGTACGTCATTTTCATCTTTTAAGCGTACATACACTTTTAATATGAGTTCTACGCAAAGTTTTATAAATGGGACCCCTGGTCCTTTGGTGCAGTCAGAACAACCTGGAGCTGAATACTCTCAAAGCTGTGGAGATGACAGTATGTTGTGTGTTTTTTTGTGTGTTTGTTTTCTTGTTTGCTGTATGTCTATCCCTGTCTTAAGTACATACTGTAGAGAACAATGGAAAACCAGAGTCCAATTCCTTGTATGAGTACATATACTTGGCCAATAAAGCTGATTCTGATTACCTACTTTATTGTGATTATGGTCTCAATGATGTTACCTGGAGAAAATGGACAGGATCCCCTGTGTGTAAAAGCTCCTCCATCTCAGTGTCTCTCCTCTTAAGCTCTGCAATCTCCTGCTCCAGTTGCTTCATGGCCTCTTCAGCTTGACTCACTGCAGCTTTCTCTTGAGCTCTGATCAGCTTGGTCACCTCAGAACATCTTCTCGCAATGGATCCGATCAGCTCAGTAACAATCCTCTCAGTTTCCTGTACTGCTGTTCGTGCAGAGTGCTGTTAGGAGGCAAACAGACTTTTATAGACTTATATCCTTAATTAGTCAGTGACTAGATAGCAGGAGGAGAGTCTGACTCTTTCTTAAAAAGAGTCTAAAACTTACTTAAATCCAACAACTCTCATTTCTCTCCAGACCCACCTTGTGAGATTCAACAGCTTTCATCAGCTCCTGAAGCTCCTTTTCTTTCTCCTGGATTCGCTTCTTGCATTTTCCCTCCACCTCCAACAACTGCTTCTACACAGAAACACAGCACATAATTCACTCTCAATTTCTTCATGAATGCCAGTTCTGCAGCTAATCACCAAGCCTGCTGTTTGGGATAAAGGTGTTTTTGCGAATAACAGAACAAGTGGTGTCCTTATATATAAGGTTTGATAAGGGTTCAAGATGTTAATTGTCAGCATCCTATTTTTTTTGCATACGAATAGTGTTATAAATTACATTTTATGAATTCTGCCTTATTTATTCAGTACAAAAACAATTCATATTCCCAAACATTACTTTTCCAAAATAATAATAATAATAATAATAATAATAATAA
>JAOVYU010103850.1:0-15644 GCA_025674565.1 Synodontis membranacea
AGTTTTTGGACATTACATGCCCAGTAGTAAAAAATAAAATTGGGCAGAGCCAAACCACCAGACTGTTTTGGTCTTTGGAGATACGTCTTGCTGATTCGACTAGGTCCATTTCCCCATATGTAAGGAATAATATTATTATCCAGTGTTTAAAAGAAAGATTTTTAAATAAAAGTAGGGATATTCTGAAAGAGGTATAAAAACTTCAGTAACACTATCATTTTAATTAAGCTGACACGTCCTGCTAATGTTAATGGTAGGCCTGCCCACCTACTCATATCCTGTTTACACTTGTACTGTGATTTTTTTTGTAAAGGTAGTTCAGAGAGAACGTGTGACTTCAATACTCAAATATCTAAAGCCATCTCTGGCCCCCTTAAAAAGAAAAGAGTTGGGCGGAAGTGCATCTTCCTCAGAATTTAGAGTAAAACATTCACTTTTTTGTAAATTTAACTTGTACCCCGAAATTTGTCCAAATTGAGTATATAAAATGCTGGGGAGTGATAGGAGTGAGTCAGAGATATCCATTCATCCATTTTCTTCTGCTTAATCCTGTTTAGGGTCGCGGGGGGAGCCGGGGCCAATCTCCAGCTAACTTCAGGCAAGAGGCAGGGGTTACACCCTGGGCGGGTCGCCAGTCCGCCACAGGGCAACACACAGACAAAGACAACCACTCACACTCGCATTCACACCTACGGCCAATTTAGAGTCCCCAATCAACCTAATCCCCTTTATGCATGTCTTTGGACTGTGGGAGGAAACCCACGCAGACACGGGGAGAACATGCAAACTCCACACAGAAAGGCATCTGTGCCGAACCCGGGGCTCAAACCCAGGACCTTCTCGCTGTGAGGCAACAGTGCTAACCACTCAGCCACCGTGCTAACCACTCAGCCACCGTGCTAACCACTCAGCCACCGTGCTAACCACTCAGCCACCGTGCCAACCACTCAGCCACCGTGCCAACCACTCAGCCACCGTGCCACCCTGAGTCAGTGATATATAAAAGTAAATCATCTGCTTAGAGAGAGACTTTAAATTCTAGTCCGTTCCAATGAATACCCCTTGTTAAGTCTAAGTGGTATTGCTAAAGGTTTGATGGCTAATGCAAACAAAAGCAGGAAGAGAGGACAGCCCTGTCTCAATCCTCTTACAAGAGGAAAGTAAGCAGACTGAGTGTTATTAGAAATAACTGCAGCAAGAGGGGAGGAGTGAAGTAGTTTAATCCAGGTTATAAATTCTTCTCTAAAGCCAATTTTTTTAAGAGAAAAAATAGATATTTCCACTCAACTCTATCAAAAGCCTTTTCAGCATCGAAAGAGATTACCACTTCTGCAGATTTTGACCGGACTAAGTGGATAACATTAAATAGTTTTCTTAAATTTGAATAGGAATGTCAGCCTTGAATAAATCCAGTGTGGTCAGGAGAAACAACATCCAGAATCACTCTTTCCAAGTACTTCGCTAAGACCTTAGATAGCACTTTGACCAATTTCTCCAAATTCTGCTTGGGGGTGGCCAACTTGGGAAATTCAAATCAAGCACAATAGCTCTATGATCAGATATGACAATACTATTATAAGAGCAAGTCTTAATCTTGGGCAACAGTTTATTATCAAGTAGAAAATAATCTATTCGTAGATAGGTGTGATGCACACTTGAAATAAAGGAGTAAGCTCTGGTTTGAGGAAACTTAAACCTCCAGGCATCTGAGATACTGTCACGAATTACTAGGCAGAACTAGGGATGGTGGTCCACCTGTGATGGGAAACAAAGCCTCGCGCCAACGCATGCGCGAGCGAGTCCTTTATAGCGTCCATAATCGCCGATAATATAGTCCCGGTGTGTGTCTTCAATGCGAACGTGGAAGTCTGAGTGCGCATCAGCAGCGCGCATGCGCTGAGAGTGTGTTGCCACGGGCAATGTGCAGGCACTCTCGGAAGTCTTCTGCGCATCAAAGGTGCACGGGGTTTGCGCAGAAAGAGATGGCTGAGTGCCACGCTCGCTGACAGAAGTCACCTGCGCAGCCAGGGAGCACACGAGACATAACAGTACCCCCCCAGGGGCGCTGTCTCCGAAGCACGCAGAGGAAAAACCAGTGGCGGGCCTGGAGCAGAAGGCTGTGGCTTGTCTTGGAACTGGACCCGGGAGGCTTTGGGTTCTAGCGGCGGCGATACAGGTTCAGGGGCATCCGTCACCGCTGTGCCGAGGGCAGGGTCCGAGGCTATGAGGAGCACCTGGACAGGTTTATAGACAGGAGCGTGCTGAGGGAGCCACACTGGGACCTGGAAGGACTCAGGAGAGGGACTGAGGAGAGAGACTGAGAAGGGACTCAGGGGAAAGGCTGAGATGAGATTCAGGGGAAAGGCTGAGGTGAGACTCAGGGAGGAAGCTCAGGCGAGACTTAGGGAGGAGGCTGAGGCGAGACTCAGGGAGGAGGCTGAGGCGAGATTCAGGGAGGAGGCTGAGGCGAGACTCAGAGGAGAGACTGAGACGAAAGGAGATGGGAGTTAGGAAAAAAACTAATGTGGGAGTCAGTGAGGAAACGGAGAAGGGACTCTGGAGAGAAGCTGAAGAGAGAGTCAGTGAGGGGGTTGAGTAGAGGCTTGGAGAAGAGGCTGAGGTGAAACTCAGCAGAGAGGCTGAGGTGAAACTCAGGGAGGAAGCTGGTGAGGGAGCCAGCGCGGGAACAGAGCGGGAACTCAGGAGGGAAACAGAGTTGGGACCCCGGAGAAAGGAGACTGAGGTGAAACTCAGGGGAGAGACTGAGGCGGAACTCAGAGGAGGGAAGGCTGAGGCGAAACTCAGAGGAGGGAAGGCTGAGGCCGAACTCAGAGGAGGGAAGGCTGAGGCCGAACTCAGAGGAGAGAAGGCTGAGGCGGAACTCAGAGGAGGGAATGCTGAGGCGGAACTCAGAAGAGGGAAGGCTGATGAGGAAGTCAGCACAAAAATTGGGTAGGAACCCGGGAGAGAAACTGAGTAGGAACTCAGAGAATAGGCTGAGATAAAACTCAGAGGACTGGCTGAGACAAGACTCAGAGGACAGGCTGATGAGGGAGTCAGCGCGGAAACAGAGTAGGGACTCAGGAGAAGAGCTGAGTAGGGACTCAGGAGAAGAGCTGAGTAGGGACTCAGGAGAAGAGCTGAGTAGGGACTCAGGAGAAGAGTTGAGTAGGGACTCAGGAGAAGAGCTGAGTAGGGACTCAGGAGAAGAGCTGAGTAGGGACTCAGAAGGGGTTTTAGTGAGGGCTTGGATAGGAGAGTTAGGTGTGTGTGAGGGTGTGCATGTGGGTGTATGGACCTTGGTTGTCCTAAGTTCATGTACCGACTCTGATGTGCATTCTGGAGCTGGCTCTGATGCTTGAACAGTAGCCGGCTCGGACACTGGAGCTGTGACAGGGGCTGGTTCTGTGGCAGAAGGCAGGACAGGAGCGGGCTCAGTGGCTGGAGCAGAAGACTCAGACCTTGACTTTTTCTTTGCCTTTGTCTTTGTCTTCAGGCTCACTTTAGTCAGAGCCGGGACTGGGGCGTGCTCTGTGGCTGGAGCCGGAACTGGAGCGTGCTCTGTGGCTGGAGCCGGAACGGCAGCGTGCTCTGTGGCTGGAGCCGGAACGGGAGCATGCTCTGTGGCTGGATCTGGCACAGGAGCGTGCTCTGTGGCTGAAGGCAGAGACCCGGACTTTGCTTTCACCCTTCTCCTTGTTCTACGCCGGGACTTAGCCTTAGTCTGGTTGGTGGTAGAGACTCTCAGGCACTCAGGACAGGCCACTAGAGGATGCCCCGGAGTGACAGCCAGGCCTGGAAGAGACAGAGGGGACACAACAAAGTTAGAGATGGGAGGCCCAGCCCTGCTGGTCGCCTCTGAGCTCTGTCCTGGCTGCCTGGGGCCACAGGCCGCCTTCTGGCTGCTTGTGGGGAGCTCTGGATTACAAGCCACCATCTCAGCTTGCACCAGGAGCTCCATGGTGCAGTCCGCCCTCTCGGTCTGCACTGGTGCCTGAAGGTCGCAGGCCGCCCTCTCAGCCTGCCACCTGGAGTCTGGCTCTGGAACGGCACCTGTAACAGAGTCAGGAAAATCCACAGAGCTTGGGGAGGTTAGCTCTGTGGCGCAGACCACCCTCATGGCCTGCTCGGGGAGCTCTGGGCCATCTGCCGCCCTCTCGGTTGGTCCAGGGAACTCCGGGGTGCAGCCTACCCTCATCGGCCACACCGGTGCCTCAAGGCCGCAGGCCGCCCTCTCGGCCTGGCACAGGGGATCTGGCTCTGTCACGGCACCTGAAACAGAGTCAGAGAAAACAAAAGGGTAAGTAGCGAGGAACTCCGGGGCAGGGGCCTCCCTCTTGGCCTCTGGAGGGGTTTCCGGAGCAACGGCCTTGACCACTGGGGGGAGCTTGGAGGACCTCCCGCAGTAGAAGTCGACTCCTCTGTGTTGTCCTCGAGGATGTCGCCAAAGGCCGCAATCTTCCACGTGCCTGGGTGGTCTGTGGCGATGAGGTGCTCAGTATATGGGCATACTGGGCCCGTTAGCCATCGCAGTATGCACCTCACCCAGATGTAATCCGACGGCTTTGGATCCACCATGCTCTCCCTGGGTAGCCGGCACTCGAGAAGGAAGCCGACGGGGTGTTCGCTGACTCCGTTGTAGAGTGCCGGCAATGGGCAGTCCCACTTCATCATGAGGTAGGAGGGCATGGTGTGCATGAGGCCATCAATGGGCAACGGACTTCTTGCTGCGTCCATTTACTTAGGGCAAGGCCTTCTGTCTACTAGGCGAAACTAGGGATGGTGGGTGTGTGTGTGTGAAATTCAGATGCACATGCAGGAAGCAGGCAGAAAGAGGAAGTGTTAAACTTGACATGGTTAATCTTTATTGAACCAAAATAGCACCAGGGAGCAGAGCCAAACAGAAACATGAAAACAATAACCAACATAAGCACGAACAGCCTCAGAGGAGAAACAAAACAGCAGGAACGTACCACACCTGGAACTGGATTACATAGGTAGAACACGGGCCAAGCCGAGGGTCCTACATACTTTAAAGCTAGGGTTTAACAGAAAAGACCCCAAATGGGGAACATAAAACAAACACAGCAAACAGAAAACCAGGGAAGCTAACCCCAAAACTAGGAGAGGAAGAGCTATTAACTACACATGCACTCACACCTGGAGAAGATACTTAGGCAGGGAAACACAAACATGGGCACAATGCTGTGGAGATATACAGGATAGGGAAGCTAGAGCTTATAAGTTATGCATATACTGAGCTTAGCACAGTAAACAGAATACCCATAAAAGGGATAAAGCAGAGCCGAGAGTAAACCAGTTAAAGCTGCCCTATACACACAGGCCCTGAGCACTGACTAAAACAAACAGAGGGAAGCACTTCGGATATTTAAGCAGGTTAAACCTACAAACAGAGGAGGGCATTTGACCACAAAACCATATGTGACAACCATACACAAAGGAGAGTTCTTTAGCATATTAATACTAGTACATAAACTAAGGAGAGCTTGCAAACTATCACACAGGAACAAAAAACAGAGCAGGAGGGTACCACAGAGACCAATCACGAAGGAAACCACGGCAGAGAGCGAAACAGCACCTGTGATGGGAAACAAAGCCTCGCGCCGACGTATGCGCAATTGAGTCCTTTATAGCATCCATAATCGCCGATAATATAGTCCCGGTGTGTGTCTTCAACATGAATGCGGAAGTCTGAGTGCGCGTCGGCAGCGCACATGCGCTGAGAAAAATCTTCTGCACATCTGGTGCACTGGGTTTGCGCAGAAAGAGAGGGCTGAGTGCCGCACTCTTTGACAGAAGTCACCTGCGCAGCCAGGGAGCGCACGAGACATGACAGATACCATATTGATTCATAAAATTTTTCACAATTCCTACAGACTTAGAAAGAGTCTGGGGAGTATTAGATGACCTATCCATAATAACATCTAGTACAATGTTAAAATCGCTTCCTACTATAAGAAATCCTGTATCTAGTTTAGGTAAAATCAAAAATAGTTTCTCAAAAAAATGACCGTTATCAAAGTTAGGGGCATAAACATTTACCAGGATCACCTTGCTAGAAAAGAGATGTCCAGTAACAATAACATCCCTAGTAAAAAAAAAAGTATGCTAAAGTGTACTTAATTTAAGTGTACTTATTATACTTCATTGTACTCATGATGATTATACTAAAAGTGTGCTATTTTTACACACTTTTTTTGTACTTAGTGTGCTAAAGATATATCATTAGTTCAACTAAAGATATATTGAAGTACAACTAAGTGTACTTGACTGTACTATTTTGAGACACCATTAAGTTGCACTTAAGTATGTACAACTTTTCAAAACTTAATATTCTCTTGGAACATATTTATATCCTCCTTTCATACATCTCTAAATACACTTATTATTCAATCAAAATGTGCAAATAATACAAATAAAAAGTACTTATTTATTAAATATTTAGTACAGAAAGAACACTTGAAATATATTTGAATCCACCTTTAAAATACATGTTAAAGGCTCTTATATTATATATGAAGTACATATACAACAAAGTATATTCTTACTATACTTAGATTAAATATTCTTCAGTATATTTAAATATAGTATAAAGGTCTAATTAGAAAAATGATTTCAAAATTATAAATAAGTGTGCTAACTCTACTTCTAACTATAGTTATGCTTGCTACAGAAGCTCCATTCAAACAGTTTCTTTTCATCATAAAACTTTATTTACAAAACACAAACCAAAAATAAACACACGTCACATGTGAAACCAATGCCCTGCTGAACGTTGCATTTGTATCTGCATTAAACTTGAAGTCTTTAACTTAAAATGTACATAAAAAATAACTGAAAAGTGCCATTCCTTGTTGCTGCTTATTGTTTCTTTTTGAACACAAAACTCTCATTGTTGCATTTTCGTCTAATCACTGCTCTCACATCAGACACATTTGTTCCCGGAAACTCAGCAATTACTGTATCTGTAAAAAACAAACAATAAAAAAAGCTAAAATAATATTTGGAAGGCATGCAATCTACAACAGAGATATTACAAATACTTTTTTTATGCTTTGATAAATAGATAAAATAACTGACGATTCATTAGACAATTATTCCATCAACATGATTGACAGGAGGTTAGATCATGATTTCAGGGTAGCATTATTTCTTGAACATACAGTAACTCACTATGTGGGGTATACGGAGCGGTCTGCTATTAGCTAGTTAGCTTGCTAACAGCAAATATCACTCCATCGTAATGTTTCCTACTATTGATAAATGTTAATTATTTTACTTAAACTACTGAAAGCACCTTTTTTAAAAACTGAAATGAAGAATACAAGGGGCATCAATGATAAATTCAACAGCTACATACCTACAAGGGCACCGAATTTTTCTGGATCTAGCTGATCCTTCGGTGCTCCACCAGCCACTGACTTTCCTGTTAGGCTTGAAGAAGCCAACACATCCTGGCCAAAGATGAGCACAGCTAATTCCTCAGCAAAAAGGGACATTCTTGTCCGGTTGAGTCTTCGGAAACAGTTTTTGCTGACCTGCACCCTTGTGTTGCTTAAGAAAATCTGTGTGCAAAAAAAAAAAAAAAAACGTGTTCACATTACTATGTAGTGACACTTTCAAAATGTAGGATTACAATTTTTGTTATAATGTCATGGTTTGTTAGATACTGGACACAAATGCAGGAGAGTCAAATCACAAGTATTTTATTAAACTCAGAATATCCACTCAGAAAGGAGTTGGGGAAAAACCTAAAACAAAACAAACAAACAAACAGTAGCTCACTAAATATACAGCCGGGCCAACTAACTAAACTGGATAATGAATACAGTCTTTGTACACATGAATAAAGTCCATAGATGCAACAGCCAGTAGCGCAGATACTGAGAGAAACACACAGGCATAGGCATAAACACTTAGCGGTTAGCGGCGCGAATCTCCATAGCATAGGGAGGCTCAGAACAGAGCGCCCAGATCAGCAGCAGTGAAGAGCGGCTGCTGGCGAAGCCAAGTGGCCTGCAGCCTGTAGCGTGTAGCATGTAGCTCGGCTGGATGCTAGTTAGCTTAGCGGCCCGGCTGGAAGCTTCCTGGAGCATAGAGGAGCTAGCTCTGCACAGACAGAGAGAAACAGGTTAACACACAACAAGAACGGACGCCGGGTGACTGGGAAGGAGGGTTTATATAGGAAAAGCTAAATCGGTAATTAACTAGAGAACCAATCACCAAGCTAAGGAAGTTAGCACCAGGGGAGTGTGAAGCCAGGACCAATACAAGACATACAGAGGTCTTAAAGAGACAGGACAGAGAAAGAATAATACTCAGGCATATTAATCTTCCAATTAATATTCCGGCGATCCGGAGCGCTGAGGAGGAGCAGCGGACGTGACATATAAAACTTACAACAGGGATGGGATTACATATTTCTATGGTTTTTTTCCTACATCAATTTCAAAGAACTAACAAAAATATTAATAAATTGATTGTTGGTCAGCACATACAGGCAATCTAGTGCTGATTCTTTTGACACCAATAAGCCTATGCAACTAAGAATTGAACAGACATAAACGAATATAAAATCTCTGAAATACACCAGTATACAGTAGGACGATTTTCATGTATGAAAATCATGCATGAACACATCATTCCCAAGCCTACTGAACATCCATCCATCCATCCATCCATCTTCTTCCGCTTAATCCTGTTCAGGGTCGCGGGGGGAGCCGGCGCCAATATCCAGCTAACTTCGAGCGAGAGGCGGGGGTTACACCCTGGGCGGGTCGCCAGTCCGCCGCAGGGCGACACACAGACACAGACAACCACTCACACTCGCATTCACACCTACGGCCAATTTAGAGTCCCCAATCACCCTAATCCCCTCTATGCATGTCTTTGAAAAGCTAAATTGGTAATTAACTAGAGAACCAATCACCAAGCTAAGGAAGTTAGCACTGGGGGAGTGTGAAGCCAGCACCAACACAAGACATACACCAAGCAGTGGCTAGGGAGAGCTCTTAAAGAGACAGGAGAGAGAAAGAAGAATACTCCGGCATATTAATCTTCCGATTAATATTCCAGTGATCCGGAGCGCTGAGGAGGAGCGGCGGACGTGACAGGTCCCCCCCTTCAGGATTGGCCTCCGAGGGGGGCCGAAGGCATCCCACCTGCCTTGGAGGCCCCGAGGACGGCCGTGATTGGCGTGACGGCCGCCCCCGAGGTCGAGGAGCCGGTCGGTCAGCCCGGGAACGGTGGAACTCCCGTATCAACTCCTGACTGAGAATGTCCCTGGCCGGGACCCAACTCCTCACCTCCGGTCCATAACCCTCCCAGTCTACCAAGTATTTGATGCGTTTCTGACGCCTCCATGAGTCTAGTAGCTGGTGGACCTTATAGGCTGGGACGCCCCCGATGTCGATGGGGCCCGGTGCGATCGGCTCTACATCTCCTCCGTCCAACGGCCGCCGAATCGCCGGCCTGAGGAGAGAAACATGAAAGACAAGGAAAGGGTGAGATGTGCATATGAGCCTGTAACTGAAGTTTTACAGAAACTGGGTTAATGATTTCTGCTATGGGAAAGGAACCCAGGAATCTGGGGGAGAGTTTGGCACAGGGGAGACCAAGACGATCACCTACCCGGTATTCGGGCGCCTCCTGCCTACCTCGATCGGCTTAAGCTTTGAACCGACGAACTGCCCGTTGGATGTAGGCATGTGCTCTTTCGCAGACCCCCTCTGCCCGCTGGAACCAGTCATCCACCCGAGGGACCTCAGATGAATCACCATGCCACGGACACAGAGAAGGTTGGTACCCAAGCACACACTGAAACGGAGTCAGGCCCATAGTGGAGTGGCGTATGGAATTCCTGGCATACTCTGCCTAGACCAGGAGCTCTGACCAGTCGTGTTGCCGGGTGTGACAGTAGGCCTGGAGGAATCTCCCTAGCTCCTGGATAGTACGTTCAGCCTGACCATTAGACTGGGCATGGTACCCAGAGGTCAGGCTTACAGTGGTCCCCAGCTTACCCATGAAGGCCTTCCATAACTTCGAGATGAGCTGGGGTTCCCCTGTTGGAGAGGATATCCTCCGGTAACCCATACACCCGGAAGACACTCTGGAACAGGGCTTCGGCCACCTGTAGGGCAGAGGGAAGAGAAGGGAACAGGATAAAGTGACACCCCTTGGAGAATCGATCGACCACAACGAGAATGGTAGTGTACCCTTCTGATTCCGGAAGATCCGTGACGAAGTCCACTGCTATGTGGGACCACGGTCTATTCGGAATCGGCAGGGGCATTAATTTACCAGCCAGCAACTGTCGAGCACTCTTGGAGACTGCGCACACTGAACAGGAGGCGACGGCCCTCCTGACATCCTGTCGTATGCTAGGCCACCAATAATTACCTCGCACGAGCTGCAAGGTCCCAGCAAACCCTGGATGACCAGAGGCTAATGAGGTGTGGACCCACTCAACCACCCGGTCCCGCAACGACTCCGGCACTTAGGTCCGGGCGATGGGACATCCGGACGGCGGCGGCTGCCGCCGGTTAATCCGGGTAATCTCCTCGTCCAGATCCCATGTAACCGGGGCCACCACGATCTCGGAGGGCAGAATAGGCTCTGGGACCTTAACAGCATCGGGCGGAGCAAAACGTGTAGACAGGGCGTCGGCTTTCCCATTTTTAGACCCTGGACGATAGGTAATATGGAAATTGAACCGGGTAAAGAACAACACCCATCGAGCCTGTCTAGGGTTGAGTCTCTTGGCCTGCCGGATGTACTCCAAATTTTGGTGGTCTGTGAATATGATAAAGGGGTGATGTGCTCCCTCAAGCCAGTGACGCCACTCCTCTAAGGCTGCCTTAACAGCTAACAGTTCACGGTTCCCGATGTCATAATTACGCTTGGCGTCCGTGAGCTTCCTAGAGAAGAAGGTGCATGGGTATAATTTTTCCGGGGTTCCATGGCGTTGAGAAAGTACTGCTCCTAGTCCCACCTCTGCGGCATCAACCTCGACAATAAAGGGTTTACTAGGATCGGGGAGCTTAAGAATCGGCGCGCTAGTGAAAAGCTCCTTTAATTTGGAGAGGGCTTCTCTTGCCTGAGGAGTTATCACGAGTTTTTTTGGTTTGCCTTTTAAGAGAGTCATAAGAGATGCTGCTACCATGCTGAAACCCCATATGAAGCGCCGATAGAAATTAGCGAACCCCGAAAATCTCTGTAGCTCCTTGATGCTGGTGGGCCCTGGCCAGAGCGTAACAGCGGACACCTTATTAGTGTCCATGGCTACCCCTTTGGGACCAATGTTATAGCCCAGAAATGCCAACTCGGTCTTATGAAACTCACATTTCTCTGCTTTAGCTTAGATACCATGTGCAAGTAGACGTTTAAGGACCGATTTGACATGCCGCACATGTGTTTTCATGTCCGGTGAGTGAATAAGTCCGGTGAGTGAATAAGTATGTCATCGAGGTAAATGATCACATACCTATTTAACATGTCTCTGAAGACATCGTTCATAAATGCCTGAAAAAAAAACGACGGAGCGTTTACGAGGCCAAAAGGCATTACGTTATATTGGTAGTGATCGGACGTTGTACTAAAGGCCGTTTTCCACTCATCCCCAGCTCGTATTCGAACCAAGTTGTAAGCACTCCGGAGATCGAGTTTAGTAAAAAACTTTGACCCCCGGAGCTGTTCGATGGCTGAGGGGATGGGTGGAAGAGGATGAGGGTACCTTACGGTTACTGAGTTAAGTCCACGATAGTCAATGCCGGGCCAGAGTCCACCATCCTTCTTCTTTACAAAAGAAACTCGCGGACGCCGGAGATGTGGATCTACTAATGAACCCCTGCCGGAGTGCCTCGGAAATGTAGTCTTTCATCGCCCGGGTCTCCACCTGTGACAGGGGATAGACACCCGCCCGAGGAGGAAAAGAACCCGGCAGGAGCTTAATAGCACAATCCCAAGGGCGGTGAGGCGGGAGACGGGCGGCCTTGGATATAAATACCTCAGTTAACCCCTTATACTCATTAGGCAGATTAGATAGTAACCTGATATTAGGACTCTCAATAGTGGTGGCTGAAACAGGTGTCTGACCAGAATGATTGGTGCATAGTGGTGACCAGGACGTAATTTTAACATTGAGCCAATCTATGGTAGGATTGTGAGTGTGTAACCAAGGTAGTCCTAATACAATGGCGGGTTGCGTGTGTTCTAACACAAGCAACTGAATGTGTTCCGAATGAGCGGGAGGAATAAGAAGTTAAATGGGCTCAGTTATTTGTTCCACAGGCCCTGGGTTAACTGGGTGGCTGTCCATAGTGCTAACTTTGAACGGGCGTGGTGTATCGACCACAGGAATAGAAAGGGATGACACAAGGGATCTAGAGATAAAGCTCCCAGCCGACCCAGAATCTAGAAGGACAGAGACATGAAGAGAAAGATTATTAAATGATATAGTGCCTGAGACAATGAATTGGTGTGTAATTTGTGTAGTGTCAGGTACCGCCTTAGGGCATAGTGCTCGGAGAGGACAGTCCACTAAAAGATGATTAGCAGCTCCACAGTAGAGGCAGAGACCAGAGCATTGTCTCCGTCTTCTCTCGGATGAAGAAAGGTGAGAGGAGCCAGTTTCCATGGGTTCAGGAGCGGAGTGATCCATTGCCACCTCGCTAGTGGTGAGTTGAACGAGAGAGTTAAGGTCCATACCTTCGTCTCGACAAGCCAGTTCTGTCTGGAGAGCTGGGTTTAATCCTTCGCGGAAAGCATCCTTCAGTGCCGTTTCGTTCCACCCAGAAACTGAGGCGAGAACACAGAACTGTATGGCGTATTCAGCTGCCGTTTGATGGCCCTGCTGCGGCCGGAATAGACGTCAGCTGCCCGTGCTACTCGGGTCCGGATGGTCGAACACGGCATGGAAATAAGCAGAAAAAGCATCATAACTCGTTAACATAGTCCCTCCAGATCTCCACACCGCAGTGGCCCAGTCCAGAGCCAGATCCATCAGGCACTGAATGAGGAAGGATATTTTTTGACTGTCTGTCATCTCACATACATGAAAGTAAATTATTATTGAAATAGTCATCTGTTAGTTGGGAAAGCAGAAATAATTTTATTTTGTAAGTAGACTACAAGAGTCAAATGTTAAATATTTATTACTTAGTATTTTACAAAGTGCACACATAAAACATACCATTTCTGGAGCAGGATTAGAGGAATCCAAACTTGTGCTACTACTGTCAACAGGTGGCATTCCATTCATGGTTGCAATAAGATCTTTTACACACTTGACCAAAGTTGGTATTTCTGTATACAGGGGAAAAATCACACATATATACCCTTACAAATACAATGAATAGAACTCTGTGATATAGATACCTTTCAGAGCCTCCATGACTTTCTGATGCATATCTACATTTCTTATTGGCTGATCCAACTGGACACTCTGCTCTTCACATGCTCCACGGCAGAGTTCCTGCATATATTATAATTACAGCAATTAGATATGGGAGAAATTGATTCAGTCATGTATTGCAATTTTTTTGTGTGGCAATTAAAATATCGCCACGTTGACTCTGAAATAAAGCTTTTAATAATTAGTAATGCATGGCCCGTTTTCCTGTTTCAATTTTTATGGCGATTTGAAAAAGTAAAGGTTTCAAAACCATAGAAAATTTATTGGTCATACCTTTCATGCAGTACAGTATGAGCTGTTATTCTTAATGACTCGCTACAGACAAAAAAAAAAAGGGCAGGAATCTCTCAGGTCATGTACAGTGCAGAGTAACTAGATTTGGTGTGGAGTTGACATAAGAATCAATGAAAACACTTCTCATTCACATTAATGAATGGGGTGATGTCGTATCACCAAATTGAATTATGATTCTGTTGCCTCACTTTGGTTGTGTTGCTCATTAGTACCAGAAGACATTATATTGAAGAACGTTTGAAGTGGAATGTTAAGTGGTCTGTATGTTTTTCATTTGAAAAATACTTACAATTGTTCCAGCAGCCTGTGGTGGATAAATAAATCCAAATCTCTGTCTATGTCTGGTTCATCTTCATCACTTTGTGAGGGGGTGGAGGTCCTTGCATTTCTTTTTAGCAATGAACATTTGAGATTGGAGAGGACTCTGTCTCTAGCAGACTTTGTCATTTTCATTTTCTGAACAAAGGGCATAACAAGGAAGATAACTTAGTTGCATTCAAAACATAACAAGGAGTGTCGAAATTGATATTTCTGCCATAACTTGTATCAGGTGTCAAAATGGAGTCTGTATAATATTTATACAAACCCATATTAAAATTAAGAAACCCAGCCCAATGTTGTGGATGAGTACTACTTTAATCTGACTTCATGCCAATTAAATTGAGAAATGCCATGTTTTTCCACTATCATTGCTTGTTTATACCCATGTCAAAAAGAAGTGTTCTTAAATATACTTAAACGGTGTTAGAAATCCAAATAATATATTTGCAATACATTTGTATTTTTTTTTAGTACATGCCTTTACTGTACTTAAGTACGGTATTGCAAAGTACACTGTCAGTATAGTGTAAATAAAATATATTTTGTTCTGTCTTTTAAAAATATGCTAAAATGTAAGCATACTATCAGTTACATTTCAGCATATTTATTGAAACCCATTTATTTAACACTTATTTGAAGTTGTACTTCAATTCATTTTTCAAAAGTATACTTTTCAGTGTCCTGCAAAAAATATCTTATAGGCTAGCTTTTTAGGCATACTTTTATCATCATTTCAGTTTATTTACTTAAAGTAACATATTTATTTAGCACTTCTTCAGTATACTATCTAATGTCACAAAGTCAAAGCAGTCAATGCATACTTTGAATATTTTCCTATATGCTTTTCATAGAAAAACTGCACATTTCTGGTTACTTTTGAGTGTATTTATTCCCAACATACTACAGTGCAGTTACAATGTTATACTTTGAAAAGAATTTCAAAAGGATACAAAACAAAAAGACACGTAATTGCAACATACAGTTATGAAGCTGATGATATAAAAATGGTACTATACATATAATATGGCTAAATTTCATGAGGTTACAAACATTTTCAATAATCCCTCTACTGCCTTGCATTTTATCAATGCAGTTGCAATTATGTACATCAGTCCCTTTCAATATTATTTGGCAGGGCAATTACATACATCTTCTGTTTGACATTAATCATGACGCATTTTCTTTTCAAAGCCTGTGGATGCACTGCATGAATAGTGTTGGACTCTGTCACTTCATTCACAAACCTAGAAGAAATCTTAAGGTCTGCATCCCTATACATTTGACTTCAAGACCTGCAAAGCTCCTTGACCAAAACACAACTTTCTTGTGTATTACAACCTGCAGTGTGAAATGCCACAATTCTCAGGATCCTGCAAAATGTGCCATCAGCTAATTCTACAACTGAGTTGTTTCTTTTCTGAAGCCTTGTATATGTTTCTGAATGATAGAGAACTTGGTCAACGAGAAAACGACCATAATATAGGTACTGCTGTACCCTGACACCAAAAAGTTCCTCAATGGCAAGCATGTGACGCACTGGAACATTCACTGGATTAGAATTACCAAATACCCTAACATTATCTGATAGGTGTGATGA
>JAOVYU010104279.1:0-15543 GCA_025674565.1 Synodontis membranacea
AAGGAAACAAAAAAAGAGAAAAAATTAAATAAAAGAAGAATGAAAGAAAGAAAGAAAGAAAGAAAGTCAACATGTTCAGACACAGATAATTACAAGCAAAAGTATGCAAACACATTCAAATGCACAACGACACACCCAAACCCACCCAACCCTGGCTCAGTCCAACCAATTCACAATCCAAACAGTGTGTATAAAATGTACAAAATAGTAACAGAAATATATTCAATCAGGCAACATCTGCAGTTCTGTAAAGTAGGAGATAAATGGTTGCCATTCATGAAAAAACCTCTGCAGCTAAACCTCTGAACGTATATTTGATTTTCTCCAGTTCTATGAAAAACATGGTTTCCTTAATCAACTGAGAGATTTCCAGTGCAAGAAAATTATGCATTGAGCTTTTAAAGACGAAAACACTATGATGTGTTTTGCACTGAGGTTAATGGAGCTATTACAGACCCCTAATATAGTGACCAGAGGGCATGCATGAAAGTCTTCAAGAAGAAGCTTGGACAAAATGTAAAAAAAAAAAAAAAAAAAAAAAAAAACTGTGTACAGTATAAAAACATATGACTCAAGTGACAAGGGGAGCCAATTCTATAAATTCTATTGCTACAAATACTACATTTCAATAATAGAGGAACACATGCTACTGCTTTGGACAAGATGGACACTTGGATATTGTGACAAGCAACAGTGTAACAACAGCTATATGCAAGCTATTCAGGAAACTAGGGCATTTAGCAAAAGTGTGCCACTCTGCTCAGTCACAAATTGGATTGTAGAATTGCTTGTTGATACAAGATCTTCTGTTTCCATCTTTCCACACAGTACACTCTAAAAAATCATTCATGGTGTTAGTAGGTAAAACTTAAAAAAGAAGAGGTTTCCAATATTAAAAAAAAAAAAATCAAGTTTGTCAAATGTGCATATTTTATTGAGTTAATAACTCATTTTAGAAAGTCAGTGAAAAGTAAAAATAAAAAAACTCCCTTAACTTAATTATTTAAATATCTTGAATAAATCATTTCATCACCACTCAACAAAATACATTTTTAACGTGCACAACTTGTATAAATGAGTTCAGCAACGTTTGAATTTCCCTGACTTGACAACCCGTGCCACTTAACACCACATGTAAAGAAGAAATGGAGAGGAGTTTGTGCCTCATTTGGATTATGTTGCCTGGTAAGTTTCTAATTTTACAATGAGTTTATTGGCAAAATATCGTTATCACACTGCAGAAAAAACTTATACATGTTAAGTGTAAATTGGCATTGTAAAGATGACACAATTCCATACAGCATTGTAGTGCTGTTCCATTTTTTTTTGGGGGGGGGGGTGGGGGGTAAAGTGGTGTAAAAGAATGAAAAATGTTGTTGATGTTTTTTATTTGTATTTCACCATAATTGAGCAGCCTGATTCTGTATTGGTGATTTGGCGCCACCTTTGGTGTTATGGTGTACTGCAGGTCTGTAATGTTTATGTCCTTGTGTGGTTGCCTTACCTGATTAGAAAAAGAGGTACAATGATACCTCGCACATTCACGGGGTTAGGTTCCAGACCCCGACACGGATGTGTGAAATTCACGCATATTTGGTGGAGTCCATAAAAATGCTAATAAATGCTTATTTCCAAATAAAAAAATAATTAATTATATTAATTAAACTGTAAATATGACCCAAATAATGCTACCAAAGCACTTTAATTTTATTTAAAAGTTAGTTTAATACATTAGCCTTAAAAAAAAAAATAAAGGTTGATGTAAAAAACAGAATACAGTACCTGTATTACCTAATTCAGTGTTTCCTTTTTGAGCCACGGCACATATTTCACATTAGAAAAATCACGAGGCACACCACCAAACACAAATATCATAAAAAGTATATTTATTGAAATATAATAAACACAAACTCTTAAACACAAATAAATAAAAAATAACACAACGCTTATACTGTACTGTAATAGTGGGACGCACATGAATATCTTCTTCTTCTTCTTCTTCTTCTTCTTCTTCTTCTGTGTCGTTTTACGCCATGAATATCTTCTTTTACTGACTGTTTCTTTCAAGGAGTCAAAGCACTCTACTGCCCTCTAGTGACTGGAAGAACTAACAAACAGCCTTAGAATACCCTGCTCTGCGAATGGCTACTTTCCACCCTTCCAGCCAATAACAGAAGCAGGAATAATCCAGAAAATATGTAGTATATTCAGAAGAGAGTAATAAACAAACAGTAGGGCCAAAACAGGAAGTAAAAATAGCAGCACACTAACATCCAGCATTAATACACAGAGAGTTCAGTAGTGTTTAAGCACAGAGCCCTGCGGGGCAGAAGAGTCTAAGAATCAGAATCAGTTCAGACAGAGCTTCGGCATGTAGCATTAGCCTGTAGCACAGCACTCACCCTTGTCTGCCGAATGACATAAATGTAAATGCGCGGCTCTGAACTGTAGAGAAGTGTAAGGCGATAGTGCAGCTTATCTGTGTTGGTAGCGTAGCTTAGCTCGTAGGATGGATTAACCACAACGGAGACCGAACACAGGCTGTGGGTCAGGCTGGCTTAAATGGAATAGATAATAAGACTAAGAAACCAATAAGAGAGGAGAAGTAATCAACACATGAGGGAGTGTGCAGCCTTACCCAACACAAAACAGCACCCGGAGGTGACTGGGGGAATGTCTTAGAGGGAGCACACACAGACATGACCCAAACCTCACGCAGACACGCCCCCTCCCCGAGCTAGTACTGTACTCTGGTCAGTCTGAGCGTCGGAAAGGAGGAGCGGACATGACAATTTTTAGATTATTTTAAATTTTTATGTTATCGTTTAATGTCAACCTTTTGAGGATTTCGCAAATGTGTGAAAAAAAATGCGAATGTAAATTAGTTAGGTTCCACAGAAAAATTTGCGGGTCTGTGAAGCCGCGAATACAGAAATGCGAATGCGCGATGTAATTACTGTATGCTTTAGGTATAGGTGTATCAGGTAGTTTGGCTTTACAAAACACCTCACATTATTTTATTTTTAATAGTAAAATGTTATTTAAGTTGGAAACTTCAACATATTACATATATGATATTATTTTACATGCATTGTGGGGATTTGAAAGCAATTTCACCCACAGCCACTATTCTTTTTATTTATCTTTTCTGCCCTGGTTGTGAGGCGTCGCCCCCTCAGCGGGATAATGCCGCCCCCTCTCTTAAAATAAGCCCACTCTCTTAATAAAATTTTATTTTCATTTTAAAAGACTAATATATAAGTTACACCACTATAGTTAGCTAAAAAAAAAAAAAAAGTCTACATTTTACGTATGTGTCGGTTCTAGACTAGATTTTCAAATCCAGGCACTTGATTGGTCCATTGGGTGAGCAGGAGCAAACTAACATAGAAAATGGACAAAATGGATATCAGAAAATGGTTGGGGGAAAAAACTACCAATAGAGAATTTTTATCCACTTGGTACAAAGGGCGAGATTGGCTGGAATATTCTGTTGAAGCAGACTCTGCGTTTTGTTTTCCATGTCAAAAATATGGAGGGAGCGACTCCGCGTTCACAGCTTTGAGTTTTAGCAACTGGAAACATGCTACAGACACAGGAAAAGGGTTTAACAGACATGCCAATAGTAAAGAACATCAAACATGCGTGGCTTTTTGGAAAGAGAGACAGTTGCGATGTTCTACAGGCAGTGAGATTTCAACTCTGGTTAATTCTGATTAGCGCTCTCAAAACCGCCTGTATGTCTCTGCCTTTGTAGACGTTATCGAATTCCTTGTCTCAAACGAATTGCCATTGAGGGGATCCAATGATCAAGCAGATCAAGCAGGAAGTGGACTTTTTGTATCTTTGTTTGATTACACTTTGAGACAGAATGAAGAGCTTGCCCAGGCTTATAGTACAGTTCCGAAAAATGCTAGGTACACTTCACATGACATACAAAACCAAATTATTGATCTGATGAGTACGATCGTAACAGAGGAAACTGTAAAAGATGTCGGCGAGTCATGGTTTACAATTAAAGTAGCTGGAACAAAGGATCCTACTGGCCACGAGAATGTCTCAATTGTAATCCGTTATGTGGACCAGAAATGCAATGTAAAAGAGCGACTAATGTCATTGTTGACCACTGACAAGTGTGATGCCATGTCACTTACTGATTTAGTGCTTGAAGAACTGTCAAATGTGGGTCTCCACACAAGCAAAATACTAAGTCAGTGTTATGATGGTGCCAGTGTGATGTCTGGGAGGGACGGAGGTGTACCGAAACTTATTCAGAATAAATTAAACAGACAGATCCTGTATATTCATTGTTTTAATCATCAGCTTCACCTAGTGGTCTTGCATGCCATTTTATCAGAAAGCGCAGTTTGTGATGGTGTATTGCAGACTTTTTTGATGTCTGCAATACACTATATAAATTCCTAAAAAAGCCTACTGTATCTGCACAATATAAAGGAGAGAAGCTTAAGAGGCTGTTGGAACAAAGGTGGACTGGACACTTTGATACTGTATCTGTGATTCGGAAATCTCACATGACACTTGTGGAATTTTTGACAGACATTGGGACCACAAGAGCAAGTGCTGATGTGAAAATTGAGGCTCTTGGAATACACAGGTTCATTACAGAACCAACCTTCAAATTCCTGGCCTGTGTCATGCACAAAGTTTTGAGTCTGATGGATCCAGCCAACAAGATGCTGCAGGCTGAACACATCGACCTTATTACAGCAATTCAGCTCATTAAAAGTGCTTGTGTTTGCATTGAAAATTTAAGATCTGATGAAGAATTTTCTAAATTATGGACTGACAATTTTGGTGATTGTCAGGTTCCTTCCCCTGCAAAACGACAGTGCCGCGCACCCAAGGCGCACCCAAGGCGCACACAAGGTGGAAAGAGCAGAACATTAAACAAGAATGCAAAAGGCTGTTTTATGCCATTATCGACTCTATTTTGGGGTAGATCGCCATGCGTTTTAGCGAACGCAATCATAAATACGTGGACGCATTGAGTGCATTAGATCTTGGTGGTGGGAATTTTCCGGATATCAGGAAAATTAAACCATTAATGGATTTAACGCAAACCGAAATGGATGAGTCGCAGTTCACCATTGTGCATCAGTTTTTCGAAAGCCGGTGCACAGGTCAGGCTGGTGAGAAATTAACGCTAATACAGCTTGTGTCTAATTACACCAGCGTTTTTGATGCCATGCCTGTGGTTCTTACTGCATTCAAACTTGAGCTGACATTTGTTTCAACTGCAGTGTGCGAGAATTCTTTCTCTATGTTAAAGAATGTCTTTTCTGAGCACAGGCGTAGTATGTTGCACAAGCGAAAATCTAATCTGAACAAGCTGGCCTTTGAGAGTGACCTGTGTAAAAAGTTTAAAGGCAAATGGAAGAACAATCTTCTGAGGAAAATTAACTCATCCGCAAATCGAAGACTTCAACTGTATTGAGTTATGGTTTCATTTTTAAATGTTTTGGTGTGTTGGCTTGATCGAGAAATATGCGCCCACTTGCTTTATGTTTAATGTTAAACCACACTGCTGTGCCATGGTGTTTGGAACGTACATTTAGGATTTGTTAAACAGTAGCATGTTTGTGTGTGTGATCAAACAGTTATTATTATGTAGAACGAACAATCGTACAGTGTGCATAATTTGAGAGTTAAATTGCCGCCCCCTCTCTGGATTTCAATTGCCCCCCGACTTGTTTTCCGCTGGTGCCAGGCCTGTTTTTATCCCCAAAGTTACTGTACAAGGGACCGTTCACATATCGCGCCTAAAAACGTGTGGAAAACGCTAGGCGCATTGCTTTCTCCTTCTTTCCAAAAAAGCGCTCGGGCGCTTGCGCTCCGGAAGTGTCTGTCGTTGCTAAGCAACCATTAGCCGCGCTCTCCATTAATTTCAACAATGGATTTCCACCAACAAAAAACCCTTGCTGTGACTCTGCTACAAGATTTATTTACACAGAAAAGAAAAAAACGCCGGTAGTGTTTGGGTGCACCCCATTCTTCAAAAACGTAACTGCTCCTCCATGTTTCTGCTGAGGAGTCAGTGTAACGAAAAAGGCAAGGAAGCTAATTTGTTGAATCTTGTCACATGACCCGCGGTGCGCTTGCAGCATTCTGAAAAGTTGAGATGTGTTCAACTCGACGCGCCGAGGACGCGCCTGAAAAAACCGGGCGCGTCGCACCGCGTGCGCGTCGCGACCGCGTCGCTTCCGTTATGAGCGTGGCTGCTGCGCGTCTACATTCGAAATAATGGACTTGAGAGCACAAAAGACGCGATATGTGAACGGCCCCTAATACAGCAGCCATTCTTTCAGTCTTAATAACATTGTACAGGTGTGCCTATTAAAGTTGCCAGTTATTGTATTGTGTTGTAATGTAGTATTTGTAATATTTACTCTATCCTTACCAAAAGGATTAAAAGTGTATTAGTTTAATTGCAATATGTTCTGTTCACCAAAAAATAGACATATACAGACACATACACCTTTGAAATAAACCATAAGACATTGAAATTGAATTTGAAATTGAAGACTTATCTAAATAACTTTCAGCGAAGTTCATACTGTAGGTTTATAGGGATTCATTGTTGGAACAAAACCTTTTTTTTAAGGTTTTCTAATAAACATTTTGATCATTTGGAAGAACTAAAAATGACTCTGTGATTCATTATGAATACTTAAGTTACTAATACTAAATAAAAATTATCGTAACAATTTGCATGTATATTTATAAGTAGGATATAAGTAAAAAAAAGAAGTTAGAGTAACTTAAATGGAATAATTTGACAACTTAATATTGTCAGAACATTTTAATTAATATTGAGTTGGTTCAACTTACATGATTTAATTTTTACCTTTACAAACATAATCATGTTTGTAGAGGTAAAAATTAAATCATGTTAGTTGCACTTAAACTGTTACATTAGTCTTACTTAAAATTACATGTTGGATTTTGCTCAATGATGCCAGAGTTGGCATAACTTAAAAAGATGAATGCAAATTGTTACTATAATTTTTTTTTAAGTTAACCCAACAAATTATAAATAAATGTTGACGTTACTTAAGTTACAGTCTGCAAGTCTGCAACCTGTGTTTAGAGCTCCCGTGCTCCCAGCTTTGCTAGATCTCTATACAAGCCAGTATTCTCAATATATCCCATGCGCTGTGTGTACACATTTCATGCTTGCTGATATGGTTGGTCATAGCATGTTTCTGGTCCATGGTATGCCTAAGGTTCATAGCTGGTGTTTAGAGCCCTTTGCATTATGTTCCTCTAGACTTCATTTCTACCCAGTGTTCTCGCTTTTCCCTTGTTTTAATCCCTCTGTGTCATGTTTTGTTTATGGTTCCCTGTTATACCCATGTTTAACTATTGCTTAGCCTTTGTTCTCTAACCATGTTTGTTTTGTATTACCTATGCCTAGTATTCCTCTACCCCAGTGTATTCGTGTTCATGTCTGAGTGTTTGGCCGTCACGCTCCTTCTTATGTTATTATGATGTCTGTTTGTTTATGGCGGATATTCTCAGTTCCATTGTGCCCAGGGTGTTAGACATCTGTAAATATATATAGTTTTGCTTGATTAAAGGACATTGTTTACGCGTACTCCTATTCTGCCTGTTCCGTAATCCCTGAACCGTGTGTCCGCCCTTCTCACACACACACAAGGGGTATATTGTGACAGATTCTTGATTTATAAATTGAATATTTTCATAGTTAGAGCATAGAAAACCTGTTTACGACCTTCTAAATTTTGGTCACCATTAGACTCGTATTACCCAATATGTTAGACAAAATAAGAGAAAATAAGACATATTAGATGTTACAAATATCATATTATTATTACTGTACATTTAATTACACACACAGTTCTTACACACACACAACCACTAACCTATAAAAATAGTGCAACTTGTTCGATGATGATGTGCGGCTGAAGAACATCATTATAGGCAGTTGCTGGTGCTGTCTTTTCATAAGCATTAGGAGGCTTTTGTACGGTTCCATCGCTCCATCAAGTGCATTCCGGAACCACAATGCACGCATCATTTACACGTAGGCCTACAGTCCATATGTACAGTAATTTGAATTCTAATACAGGGGTGTATAATTGACTCAGACAACCGAGTGCTCGCTGTATGATTTTCACTGTCTCGATCAACTTTTTAATGAATATACTGTATTAGAAAAAACTGCGATAGAGTGAAGTGGCGAAAGTCGAAGCACGAAGTGGCGAGGGACGACTGTATGGTAAAAAAGACACAATTAAAAGATTGAAGCTCATGTCAGGCAGAGGAGAAATTTTTTTTAGTGTGTAATGGCCTGTAGCCAAAAATATTTGCCTGTCAGGGTTCAGTAATTCAGGAGACAATGAAGGTGTCAACATTCATTGTCTTCCAAGTAGCAGCCACTGAATGGTGTTAAAAGCATTGGAGAAATCAAAGAATGTGATTTTCACAGTTTACCAGTACCACCACCATCCAGATGTAATTGAGCTTGCCGCAGCAGGTCAGGATCATCACTTCCCAAACACCTACAAATTCTTTAATCACTCAACAGCTATAAACAATCAATCAAACTTTTGGCATTACTGAGGTAATGGATCCTTGGCCAAATCTTTAAAAGCATATACTTAATGTGGGCATCCCATGACAAATCATATGATATCTGCAGCTTAATGGTTTAGACTCTACTGATGTTATGTTCAGAAATTGTTGGAGATGATATAGAGCAATCTCCCCTGTCTATATATTGCAATCTCCCCTGGCACTGATTACCATACAGCTGGTCCTTGCTCCATTCATTGTCAGAGAAACCTCTGTCCCCTTTCAGAAACAGATTCCAAGGCTTTCTGGTCAGGCTGGGTAGAGACCCCATCAGGAGCTTTATGATAGATGGGTCATCAACAGGCCCAAAGGGAAAAAAAAACTTTGATGATGCTGTGACTTTGATTGGAGCGAAAAGGCTGCCATGAAAATGAGCAATCAAACTTACAAGGGAAGAACTGAGAAGGTGATATTTATCCACTAAAATTACGGCAATATATCGATATTTCACACACACACACACGCATGTGTTTGTGAGCATTACTTAACTATTCTATAGTTAGGTAATGCTCTAACTATTCTAAATCTAATAGATGTTTATAGATGAACATGTTCCTAGTGTATACATATTTCAGTGCACTGTAACTTTGGTTGTGCTTCATATATCTTGAAATAAAAATCTTCAAAATAAGCACAATTGAATCCATGGGGACATTTGTATTTTAGATCTATATTTCTTATAGGTAAAAATTATTGAAAAGTGATACAAATCTGTATTTCCATACTCAGACAGAGACACGGAAAATGACACTTTACAGCTTAACACAAGAGTGTTCAGCAGCATTTCAAATAAAGATCCCTGAGTGTATTTTATGCCTTTAATAAGGTCTGGAATTGCCTGTCATGTTCAAGCAAACAAATGTTTGAGCATGGCCACCACAGGGACGATTAGCCAGTAGTAATGCACAGCTTCTTGAAACTACTTTCGGTGTAAATTATTTCTTAATTGCTAGGTGAAGATGAGTAATAGACAGGTGGCTTATCATTGGCAGCTGGGTCTGAACAAGCTTCCTGAACATAACCAAACAACAAGCCCATGAGATCCTCTCTCTTGTTTGGTGGAGCTAAAACAGCCATACTTACTGTACGCACAATGCTGTAATTCAGCTGTTTCTCCCTGGTTCCTTTCTTATTTGATAAGGCTTCAGTGAACAGTAAATATAAACGAAAATGTGCCAAGCTTTTGGCTAATAGTTCTTTGTGAATCACCTTGTTGGTGTAAATTTATTTTATGTCTGTGCCAAATCTTTATTTGGCGTACTGAGTAGATTAAATTAAAGAAAAGGGAACAAATGTTTTACTGCAAAAGGCTAGAAACTGCCTAAGCATAAAATGTGCCTAGATAAAGGTGTTCCAACCACACATAATTCCGCATCATTAGTATCCTACTCACTGGCCTGTTCATCTGTAATCATTTGCACCTTTTTCTTCACTGTTTCCATAAGTTAGATGGCTTTGTTATGCTTTACCTACAATGCCCTGCAAAAGTATTCACCCCTTGGCATTCTCTCTATTTTGTTCCCTTACAACCTAGAATTTAAATGGATTTTCAGTGATGGACCTTCAAAAATAAACTATAGATTTATGTAGTTAAAAGGGGAAAAAAAACTTGTTTTAAATAATTCCAAAAAATATAAAACTGAAAAGTGATGCGTGTATATGTTTTCACCCGCTTTGCTTTGAAGCAAAAACCACTGGCTTCAAAAGCCACTTAATTAGTTAAATAAGATCCACCTGTGAGCAATCTAAGTGTCAAATGATCTCAGTACATACAGATGTAGCCACACAGCTGGAAGCCAGCCGGAAGGGAGTGCCCCCCTTCTTCTAGGGGTGAACCTATATTTCACTCTAAACCTGCCCATTCATTCACTTGCAGGGTGTTCCTATGAGATGGTGCTTCCTTTACAAAAACAGATTAGAAGTGGTCAGAAGTTTACATACACCCATTAGCTGTTACTTGTCCAGGGTTGAATGAATGTGAAGCAAACGTCTTTTATGACTTTTACAAAAACAAGAATTTTGTGCACAGGTTTGAATTTATTTTGGATTTTCTGTAATGCACACAGTGTCAAAATTACGTACAACAAACTAATAAATGTCCCTTCACAATAGAACAGGTCTCAACCAGAGGCTTTTGGTAGCCATCAGCAAGCTTCAGGCATAATTCTGGCTCTATATATGATCACTTTTTTTGACAGAATTGGTAGAATTCATTTAAATTGCTTGGTTTCCTGGAACCAACCCAGATTTTAAGCGGAGTCCACAAATTTTCAATAGCTTTCAGTTCATGGTTTGGGAAGGCCATACCAGAAGCTAAATAATAGCCTGCTTTAGCCATTCCAAAACTAGTTTTGATGCATGTTTGGATCATTGTTCTGTTACAACAGTCCAGACATTGACTGATTGTTTGAGAGCTGTTGACTGATTAAAGAATTTGTAGGTGTTTTGGAGTATATGATCCTGACCTGCTGCAGCAAGCTCATGAGCAGACGCTGATACTCTGTCCCGTGTCTCCCTGGACGTTGACCACTATCTGTTGTCATGCACAGAGGAGTTGGTAAATGCAACTTGGAAGGGACCCGAGGGGCGCAGAGGAAGGATGTGGCATGGGTGGCTGGGTTAGGTTGAGAGTTATTCTGCAGCCGAATGTACCCCTCCCAGACATCCCAAGTCTGCCGCATATTGATAGCAACACCTGGATGCCTGAAAATGGAATAAAATATCCCAGAAACCAGAGCTAGTGCCACAGAAGGCTGCTGCGGAATGTCACCCCCCCCAGTCCGCGAATGCTCGCGCCTCTAGCGCCTCTTACATCCACCCTGCTCCAGGAATGCTCACACCTCTAGCACCTCTTACATCCACCCCGCTCTGGGAATGCTCCGACGAACACCTGAAAGTAGACAATTAGTCCTACCTCTCAGGTGTCAGCCCGCTGTCTTGAAACAACTCCATGACCACATGGGTCACGTGAGTACAGAGAGAGTACTTCACGTCGTCAGAGAAAGGTTTTACTGGCCTCACATGAAGAAGTCAATAGAAGAATATGGGACAATGAAATGTTACTGTATAAGACAGAAGAAACCATCTGTTCATGTGCGTGCACCCATGAGTAGTCTGAAATCTAGTACACCACTTGAACTTGTCTGTATCGATTATCTGCACCTTGAGAAGTGCAGAGGAGGGTACGAGTACATTCTGGTTGTAGTTGACAACTTCTCAAGGTTTGCTCAGGCCTATCCAACTAAAAATATATCCAGGCGGACAGCAGCAGAACGGATATACAATGATTTTATACCTCAGTTTGGGTGCCCCAACAAACTCCACCATGACCAAGACAGAGAGTTCGAGAACAAGCTTTTCCACACTCTCAGGGAGCTCTCTGGGGTGGGGAACTCTCATACGTCTCCAGACCACCCCCAAACCAATCCAGCTGAAAGGTTTAACCATATGTTATTGCAGATGTTACGTACACTGACAAACAAAGAGAAGGAGGCATTTACAGACCACCTCCCACAGACTATACATGCATATAATTGCACACGGCACAAGTCTACGGGCTATGGTCGACACCCTCGCCTGCCTGTAGATCTCTTGTTTGGGTTAGCAGAAGAAACTTACCCAGTGACACACCAAGGGTACACTGAGAAGTGGCGTAAAAGAATGACAGAAGCGTATCGGATGGCTAACAAAAACAGCCTATCCTCCAGCACCAATAATAAGTCATATTATGACCGGCGAATGAAAGGAGTAGTCCTGAAGCCAGGGGATTGTGCGTTAATTAGGAACTTAGGAGAACGTGGTGGGCCTGGCAAATTGCGTTCCTACTGGGAAAAGGAAATTGTGGTCAGGGAGCAAGTCTCAGACAACCCAGTGTACATCATCTATCCAGAAGGTGACCAAATGGGAAAGCCTAGGACATTGCACACAAATTTGCTCCTGTTGGTCAATGACTTGCCAGTGGAATTCCAACAACAGTCACTGAAATCGACTCCAAAGCCAACACAAAGACAGAGGAAAACTCAGATGAGGGCTAGTGAAAAAGGAGACCAGACAGTACTGAGACCTCAGATTCAGATGATGAGTCAGAAACTGGATAGTGGTTGAGGATACCAGTGAGCTGGACTGGGCCGAGGGCAGTTGTTACTTCTGAAAGACATGCAAGCAGCCAGGATTGTAAGATACAAGCTCGGAGAACACCAGTCTCATCAGAGAAAAAGTCCACACAGATGTTGAGGCCACCTGTCAGGATTCAAGAGGAATCGGCACAAGGAATGTCTGTAGCGCAGCCCTTAGACAAGGGTGAACATTTACTTGAGTCAGTTGATGCACCAAAGGGAGTTTGGGGCCAGAACTCCTTGAGGAGCAGATATTCCACTCTCAACCTGCTTTACCTGCCCCCTTACAACGGTCCACTCAACAGAGATGACCAGGCCGAAATCTCTAGATCACCCAACATACCAGGCACACCCCACTGTAAATATGATGGATACCTACCTTGTGGCTTCTGTTAGCCGATGGTGCCCTCCACCATACCCACCATCATTCCACAGCAGACCCACTATTCAACCCCACATTTACCTGTTCTCTATGCCATATATAGTTATTAGCTAGATGCAGTAAACACAAAATTGCTCTTACGAACTGTACATTTCAAAGAAAAAAGAGATGGTCTAACTACCTCAAAGATTGTAAGCTTGAAACACTCATGGTTAGGAAGAGGTTGAAATGTCATTAGTAATACTCTTGCGATCAAGTGTCAGGAGCCACGTTTGTTGTCGGGGAGCATGTAGCACACCTGAAATGGGATGACCACATTTAGGAGTCATTCACTAGTAAGTGGATTAAAACCTAATTAATTATTTCATTCAATACTGAAAAACAGAATAATCATCATAATCATCTATGTTGATGATTCCCCAAACATGTGGAAGAAGGTGCTGTGGTCAGATAAGACTAATATAGAACTTTTTTGGCCATCAAGGACAACGTTATATCTGGTGCAAACCTACCACCTAATCATGCTGAGAACACTATTTTTCATTGACAGGGACACTGGAAAACTGGGAAACTGGTCAGAATTGAAGGAGAGGTGGATGGCCCAAAATATAGAGAAATTCTTGAGGGAAACCTGTTTGAGTCTTCTAGAGGTTTGAGACTGAGAAGGAGGTTCAACTTCCTGCTTCCTAAACACACTGCTAAAGCAACAATCCAGTGGTTTAAAGAGAAACAAGTAAATGTGCTGGAACGGCCCAGTCAAAGCCCAGACCTCAATCCAATTGAGAATCTCTGGTATGATTTAAAGATTGCTGTACACAAGTGGTGCCCATCCAACTTGAAGGAGCTGGAACAGTTTTGCCATGAAGAATGGGCAAAAATACCGGTTTCTAGATGTGCCAATCTCGTGTACCCAAAGAGACTTGTCGCTGTGATTGCTGCAAAAGGTGGCTGTACAAAGTATTGACTCTGAGAGGGGTGAATAGTTATGCATGCTCAGGTTTTCTTTTTTTGTCTTGTTTCTTGATAATTTCACAATAAAAAAATAATTTGCAAAGTGGTAATTGTGTTGTGTAAATTAAAAGATACAATCCCCCAAAATTCCTTTTAAATTCCAGGTTGTAGGGGAACAAGATAGGGAGAATGTCAAGGGGTGAATACTTTTGCAAGGCACTGTATATACAAATCAGGCATAACATTATGACCATCTGTCTAATATTGTATTAGTCGCCCTTGTGCTGCCAAAACAGCCCTGACCTTTTGAGGCCTGGATTCCACTAGATCCCTGAAAGAGTGCTGTGGATGGTAGATGGTGCTGTGGGCACACTATGGAAAAGATGGTAGCAGTCCTGTAAGTTGCGAGGTGGGACCTCCATGTCCAACACATCCCACAGATGCTGGACTGTATTGGGGATCTGGGGACTTGGGATTCAACAACTCAAACTCATTGTGCTCATCAAACCATTTCTGAACCATTTTTGCTTTGTGGCAGAGTGAATTATCCTGCTGAAAGAGGCCATAGCCATCATCATACTGTTTACATAAATTGGAATGATCTGCAGCAATGCTTAGGTAGGTGGTATGTTTCAAAGTAATATCCACCTGGATTGCAGGACCCAAAGTTTCACAGCAGAACATTGCCCAAAGCATGCTTGCCTTCTTCCCACAGTGCATCTTGGTGCCATGTGGTGCGATGCACACGCACCTTCCCGTCCACGTGATATAAAAGAAAACATGATTCATCAGAACACCTTCTCACCCTGACTGGTCTGTGGCTACGCAGCCCCATACACAACAAACTGCGATGCACTGTGTATTCTGACACATTTCTACCAGAACCAGCATTATCTTCTTCAGCAATTTGAGCTACAGTAGTTCGTCTGTTGGATAGGACCACATGGGCCAGCCTCCGGTCCCCATATTCATCAATGTGCCTTGACCCACGACCCTGTCACTGGTTCACCACTGTTCCTTCCTTGGACCATTTTTGATAGAAACTGACCACTGCAGACCGGGAACACCACACAAGAATAGCAGTATTGAAGATGCTCTGACCCTGTTGTCTAGCCATCACAATTTGGCCCTTGTCAAACGAACTCAAATCCCTTTGCTTGTCCATTTTTTCTACTTCTAACACATCAACTTTGAGAACAAAATATTTACAGATGCAGCCGCTTAAAATTTCTCCTCCCATCTGACTGACAGTCAAAAGTCAGCCAGGAGGCAGTCAAAAGCCAGCTGAAAGGGAGTGCCCCCCTACTTCTAGGGGTGCGCCTATATTTCACTCTAAACCCACCCATTCATTCACTTGCAGGGTGATACCATTAGATGGCGCTTTATTTAGAAATGCAGATTACATTTGTTGTCAGAAGTTTACATTCACTTACATATGAGCTCTTCTTTTTACAGGGTTGAATGATTGTCCAGCAAACA
>JAOVYU010104401.1:0-15521 GCA_025674565.1 Synodontis membranacea
GCTGCCATTTACTGTGTTAAGGAGTGTGTTCATTTCCTCCATGTTATCAATGGTAGCCAGGTCAGTGTAATTCTCTCGGCAGAATCTCTGTGCTTCAGTCCAGGTCTTATTCTCATTAATAAAGTGATACTGACGAGTGGATGCTGATGGTATTGCTAGAGACGGATAACAAAAAATGTTCATTTTAATGTTTGCTCAGTAGATTATACATGGTTTACATTCATGCACGATTGACAGACACTGTACAGTTCCTATTTTAAAGTTCATGCTTTTTTAAATTTTATTCATGTCACAACCAAAAGCTACTCACTGCTGTAACAGAGGAATGGAAAAGTTTGATTGCATTTTTCATCTGTCCAGTTCCCAGAATCATTAAATGACACAGCAGTGCAGTATTCACTCTGTTCATAATTATCTGGTTGTCCAGGTTTCCAGTTGGTGAAGGAAGAGTTGCTTTTATCTGACCAAGACCTGGTTCTGTACAGGCCGATCCAAAAATTGTAGTAGTATGTATTAGACAATAATGCTCTTATCATCTGGTTTTCAGTCTCATTTCTCACACTGATCAGGTCTGTGTAATTCTGTCTGCAGTATCTCTGAGCATCCGTCCAGTTCATGTACTGATAAACTGGGACATATCTTTCACTGGCATTCACTCTGCCTAAAACAGACAGTACCAATATGTAATGTGTTTTATGGAATACAGTAGCTTCAGTGTTTTAGTGTTTATAAAGCTTTGTTTTAAATTGTTTTCCATTAGATTATACATAACTGATGTACTCACCATCAAAGCAAATGAATGGATTCATTGAATAACAAGAGGCATCCACCCATACTGCAGAATAACTAGAAAGTGTCACACACAAACTGTTTCCATTCCAGTTGCTTGGTTTCAGTATATACCAGTTTCTAAAGCTTCTCTCTCCCTCCTTGTAAAAAGAATCCTCAGCCAGAGACCATTTCCAGCTGTTCAGATCATCATACAGTCCAATCCAGGTTTGATTTCTGTCCCAACTGCGTATTATGTCAGCAACAGCCAGTTCCTCTTCAGTGTTGTTAATAGTGGCTAAATCAACATAATTCTGCCTGCAGTATCTTTGTGCTTCAGCCCAGGTCTTATTCTCATTAATGAAGTGATACTGACGAGGGAGACAGACGCCAAGGCTGAAAAGCCCTATTAAAGAGACAATAGCAGTTTTTCATATTCATTTTGCTTAGAAATGTTATCACTGAGGCCCTGATTGAATAAAATATGGAGTTATAAATTGTGTGTGCAGTCTGATAGACTTTTCATAATGTCTAGCTGTCAGGACAGAGTTGCTTCCATATTCTTAAATGTAATGTTTAAATTGTTGTGTGTTTTGATTTGTATATTTTCTCTGCCCTGTCTTGTCATCTAATAAACGTTTAATTATTTTTTGATTAGTTTATATATTTAATCCTTTCTGTGTCTTTGTCTTGTTTCTATAAACAATTTACAAATTCTGTTCACCTGCATTTCATTTGTTTACAGTTTTTTCATAGCTACTTCCTGGTTTCAAGCCTTGCCCTTGATCACATATGTGATTATAGATATTCCGTGTTTGATGTGGCCTACCTGTTATTTAATGATTTATTTATTTATGTATTTATTTACTTACTTATTATTATTTACTATAATTTAGTATTTACATTTATTTATCACCTATCATTTATTCATCCATGATGTGTAATAAACCTGGTATAGTCTGATAAATGGGAAAGGATTACAGTATATACATTATCACATACCACAATTTGGGTGCTAATTTAATTGGACACCACCCTGCATTTTACACTTTTTATCAAAATTGCATGAAAGAGCAATATACACTAAGGTAAAGATGTAAAACTGACATGCTCAGTTGAAAGACACTGAATGTTATGAACCTAAATCAGTTTTCATGATTTGTGTGGAGATTTACAGATGATGTTACACGTCCAATAGAGCCATATAATACAAGAGCATTTAAATACAAACTATAGAATTACTGGTGTTCAATTATTAGTAGTATTATAATACCAATAACATTATTTATTATGGTATCACCTGCACTCTTTAGCATAACTTTAAAACCTTCTTGTATATGACATAACACACCAAAACACACAACTCACCTAAAAGCACCAAAAGTCGATCCATGGCTCTGGTAGGATATGAGGAAAAAATGTGATCAAGAGAAACATTAGAGGTCATCATGCATGATATAAATTTTGTAACTGAGTTTTTATAGACAGATTGTTAAAATAATTCATTCTTCTTCTATCGCAATTTAAATTTATTGTTCATATAGGTTACCTCATGTAAGACTGCTCTCTGTTGCTGACACTGTTCTGCAACATGATTTTGTTTCAACAAGACTGAATAAGTAGGAGGAGCTTAGTAGAATATGTAGTAGGACTGGTTAGTAAAAATCAGTAAATCATTAAAAAAACAGTGAATGTGTAAATTTAAAAAAGAGCATCTGTGACACAAGTAGTGTGAAAACTTAAAAAGTTATAAATCCTAATATTCACCACATACTTTTTAAATATCAAAACTATTTGTATTTAAAAGAAAAAATAAGAAAGTGTGAAAGTTCAAAAATGCTTCTGCACATTTTCACCACTGGTTTCATTCCACAAATGTAACTGCTTAAGATGTTCTTTAGTTCTTCACTAGACAAACCCAAGTAGCTTCTAAAGATGCACTTCTAGACCGTGCACTCAGTGAGCACTGATCCTCTCTCTTAATGCATGAATTCACAAAAAGAGTTAGCTATCACCTGGTTTAGTGATAATGCTAGGTTCACGTATTGACACTTAAATGCTGCTAACTCAATGTATAAGCATTTAAAGTAAAATATTGTAGTGCCTCCATTGAAGAAATAAAAATAAATTCGCCTTTAGGGTAACCTATTAGCTAAATACAAATTAAAAAACAGGTTATGTCTGTTAGGTTGGGTTTACTATTTGCGTTAATTACAGCGCCTTGCAAAAGTATTCAGCCCCCTTGAAGTTTTACACATTTTGACAATTTACAACCACAGGCTGAAAGAACCACGGGCTGTAAGGTGTCAAAATGTGTAAAAGTTCAAGGGGGCTGAATACTTTTGCAAGGCACTATATGTGGTTGTGACACTCAGCAGCAGATCTGCTCGAGCTGTTAAAGAATTTTAAGCATGTCTAGCTAAATCACCAAACTTGCTAATGGAAACAAAATCACAATACATACAATACTAGCCAGAATTTAACAACACCAAAAAAATAAATTCTTATACAGTTGACAGACTTTCTAATGTTTGCATTGTAAAAATGACTACAAGTGTCATCCACACTAGGGGCATGGACTAAAGGGATTTGTAATGTATTCAGGAAAAGAATTTGATGACCTAGGGTGTAGGTCTAAAATATAACACAATATTATCTTAGTCTGCTGCTCTACTATGAGCAAGGACTGTGAAGGCGCAGCGTGTTTTAGCTTTGTGACTTAAATATCTGACTTCAGTACATTTCATTACAGATCTGTCTCCAGTTTCTAATTTATTAATTAAAAAAGAATTAATAAATAATCCAAAGAATAATCAAATAATCTAGTACTGCTTGAAGTGTAAAATCTGAGTGTTCCAATTATACTTAACCTAAAACCATTTGGATTTAAAGTGAAGTTCCTGTGTCAAGGGCTTTTACACAGCCTAATTATTAAACACTTATTAGGCTAGCTCAGCTCAGGCCTAGGTCTTTCCTATTTACATGTCAGAGGTTTTTATTTTAACTTGCAAATATTAGCTTCTTATTTTAGCTTGTCAGAGGTCACTTTCAAACTTGTAACATACTAAAATTTTAGCTAGAAAACTATTTCTAATAACTATGCAAATTTTACAAATCATGCAATCAATGCAGCATACTTTCTTGCAAATGAACTACTGACCATTTAAAGATAAATTAGTTAATGGTTTACTGAAACTTACAACATCACTTGCATAGGATGCCTGATGATAAAGCTTATCTTTCTACTGTACATCTCTGTCTCTTTTAATTGTATAGTAAAATAATATACAGTAATGTGATGAATACCAAAAGTGATGGGTTTACATTCATGTACTATTGACAGACAATGTATAGTTCATATTTTAAAGTGCTTTGTCAGTTTTATTCATGTCATTTTATGCATTTTGTGACCATCCATCTTCCTCTTGATCAAATTCCTGAGTTTTTCAATGTGGTTCAGGTCTGGCGGTTGACCCTGATCATGACTTTCTCTTGAACGTGTGGTCCTCCATCCTATTGTATTAGGACATCCTATTGTATTAGGACTTTTTTGTATTAATGTGTCAAAGTTTATTCAGCCAATTATTCAGGTCACAGCCATAAATGATCTCCAAAAACTCCAATTTTTGTAAACATACACCCCAGTTTTATACAGGAAAAGACATCTACTTAGTTAGGTCCTTAGTTATTTGGAAGGGAAATCACTTGGCGGAAGGGAAATCACTTTATGGGACATTTTTTATCAGTATAAACAAAAGAATTATTTTATAATCAGAAGTCTGTTAGTGGTGATTAGTCATGGATTAGTCAGGACACTGTTGGGGTTCTCATTCTAAGCTTACAATAAAACAATGATTCATACACTGTAAAAAATGTCTGTGATTTTAACGGTGGAACACTGTATAATACCGAAGGTATAAAACTGTATTTTAAAAAATATTAAGGCCTTGTTCTCACTGGCGTTTAAATTTTTGGATAAATTAAACGCACTCTGAACGTTCTAGACATTTATGTTGCGTTTTGTAGTGCCGCTCGATTGACTGCTACACTGGCGTTCGTTTGCCTCTGTCTAACACCAGTCCAGAGGTGTGACCAGAATGTCATGTTTGGGGGGGCAGTTAACTCATTTGGGGGGGCAGAAAAAAATACCTCTGATTGCAAAACTTTAGAGAGTTTGCTTGTTTGCTTGTTTTATATTAAACTACAAGGGCAGTTTCTTCTTCCAGCCAATTCAATACAGAGTATTGTATAAGATATGCAAAATATGCATAGCTTGGGGCAGAAATATACTTTGAATAAATTAAGTTTGCTTTTGAAGAATGACTTGTCATTAGCAGATGAGGACATAACCAAAATATCTGATACAATAAAGGAATCGGACTTGTTTTCTATGTGTCATACAGGGCCAATGCGAATGGCATACTCAAGAGCTCAGGCCTTTAAACAAGCTTTCAGGTACAGTATGTGGCGCCACTAAAAATATCTTTAGGTAGAGATGAAAATCGGACTGAGCGATTTGTCTATTATGTACCCGTGAAAGAGACACTGAAATCTTTTTTGGATTCAGATATTTGGCAGAATTGCATTCCAGTGTGTAAGAAAAGCAAGCTTTCTAATGTACTCTGTGATTGCATTGATGGTAAAATATTTAAATCCAGTGATTTTTTCCAATGAAAACCTGGAAAAGATGCCTTTGAGGAAAACTATGTCAAGATGCCTTTGAGGTGGTTAATCCTTTAGGTTCTGCTATTTTTGCAGTGTACTTCTCTGTTCTTAATTTACCAGCTCATCTAAGGTCAAATACAGAGCATGTGCAGCTTGCTATGCTATGCAGAGAGAAGGACTTCAAATGCTTTGGTCATGAAAAAGTGTTTTCACAGTTGGTTGCAGATTTGATAGACCTAGAGGACAATGGAATTGCTTTGTCAGATCAGTCTGTAATTAAGGGCTATTGCATTGCAGGAGATAATTTGGGCTCACATTGTATTGGTGGGTTCAGTAAAAATTTCAGTCAGTCAAAGTGTTTTTGTAGGTACTGTCTGATTACCAGAACTGAATTTCAGAGTGAGGAAGCAAATTCATGTGGCCCACTGCGCACTGTTGAGAGCTACAGTTACAGTGCTGTTGATCAGTTACAGGCCGAGGATACAACAGATGTTCAAGGTGTAATGTTCAATTCTGTGTTCAATTCAGTGAAGTACTTCAATGTATGCCAGCCTGGTTTTCCCCCTTGTCTTGGCCACAATATTTTTGAAGGTGTGCTGTCTTATGATGCTGCACTTTAACTCAAGTATTTTGTTAAGAAGAAGTGGTTCACTTACTCAACTCTTAACCCCCGAATTAGACAGTTCAAATACTGGCTCTGATGCACTCACAAAGCCTTGTGAGGTCAGTCCTAACTGACTTAAACTTGCAGGTCAGGCCATTCAAAATTGGATTTTTTTTAAGGCTGCTGCCTGTTATAACTGGAGACAGAGTGCAGGATCCTGCAGATGAAGTTTGGCAACTAGTGCTACAGCTAAAAAGCTGAAATAGTGTGTGCTCAGAAAATTTCTGAAAACATCATTACTTGCGACACTATCCTGGACTGATACTGAAATTTGGTCCATTGATCAGGCTGTGGACGATGAGGTTTGAAAGCAAACATACAGTAGTTACTTTAAGAGGTGTGCAAGGAATTTGAAAAACTTCAAGAACTTGTGTCATACCCTTTCTGAAAGACACCAAATGTATCAGTCCTATTTGTCAGCTGGGTAATCACATCACTTAAACTTGCATATTCTGTCAGTTTGCATTCCATGATACAAATACAAAGGTTGCAGTAGAGATGAAATTTAAGGGAACATCATTCAAAAAGGTCAGTTTGTTGTCCTTAGAAATGATGACTCTGTAGAGTTTGGTGAAATATTGCTAATATTTGAGCAAGAGGAGCGTGTTTACTTGTTGACCAAGGTGTTCCCAGCAGACTTTCTTCCCAAGTATCATTTGTACTCACTGAAAAATTTGAGTGAAAGGATGCAGTGCCTGAACATTGAGTACTTGATTGACTTTTATCCATTGTCAGGGTATATGATGCAAGGACACAAGGTAATTCCACTAAAACACAGTGTATTGTCACACTAGAGGTTCTGTTTCTCATGGATCTGTACACAAGACTTGAAAGTTTGGATTATATGGGTGTAATGGCTAAAAGAAATGATGAAATGTTTTTTCAGAGGATTAACATGACATTTTACTTGTTTGTAATATGACACTGTGTGTTAAAGAAAATTACTAAAACATTGCATGCATTACACCATTTTAGAGAAACCTTTTGCTTAAGCAACATTGAGTGATTAACTGGGAGGTGAGTTTCCGGGAGGAGGCATGGAGGCGGAGGTTCTGGGTGGAGAGCCACACTTTGTCACCTACACGGTACATGCATCTCGGGGGGTGCTGGCGACGATGTTGTTCCGTGCAGTGTTGGTTGGCCCTCTGGATGGCGTTACAGCCTGGACCGAGAGTCGCCGGCACCAGCGGACCAACTGTTGGGCTGCGGGGGTGTCGAACTCGGGATCCTGATGCTGGAAGATGAGGGAGTGGAACCCGTGGCACATCTCGAATGGACTGAGCTCAGTCGCTGAGGAGGTGTGTAGGTTATGGGAGAGTTCAGCCCAGGGGAGGTACTTCACCCAGGAGTGCTGCTGGTCGGTGACAAAACATAGTAGGTAGCACTCCAGTTGTTGGTTGGTTCACTCTGTCTGACCGTTGGTTTGGGGATGGTACCGAGGCTGCATGAGGCACCGATCAGACGGCAGAAGGCCTTCCAGAACCGGGCGGTGAACTGAGGCGAACTGAGACGGTGTCCTGGAGAACCCATGCAAACGAAGTACGTGCTCTATCAGTAAGTTCGTGGTGGTAAGAGCTGAGGGAAGTCCAGGGAGAGTGATGAAGTGGGCCACCTTGGAGAACCGGTCGACGACTGGTGGGACGGTGTCTTTGCCCTCTGAGGGGGGCAGCCCCGTGACAAAATCTCCGGGGTGATGTGCGACCATGGGTGACAGGGAACAGGAAGAGGCTGGAGCTCTCCAATTGAGGGCTGATTAGAGGTCTTGGCTCTGGTGTAGACGGGGCAGCCCCGGACCAGCTCCTTAATGTCTTTGGACATAGAAGGCCACCAGAAGCCTGTCAGACGTCAGAGTGTCCGGCGAGGGCTGAGGAGTGGGCCCAGATGAGGGTCTCGGGCCGGAGGACCGCCAGGACATAAAGCTTGGTGGCGGGGGTCTCCGGGGGTGAGGGCTCGGAGATCTGTGCCTGGCGGATGCGAGTATCAAGGTCCCATTGGAGGGGAGCCAGAATGTGTTGAGGCGAGATTACGGTGGTGGGCTCTGTTCTGCACAGTTCCCATTCGTGCTGACGAGAGAGGGCATTGGCCTTGTTATTCTTGGAGCCTGGCCGATGGCGGGGGTTGAGCTGCTTAGCCTGTTTGATGGTGATGAGGTTCTGGTGATCCGTCCAGATCGTGAATAGCTCATGGCCCCCCTGAAGCCAGTGACGCCATTTCAGCACCTCTCGCAGGACCGGATCACTCTGCTGCTCTGTGATAAGCTGCTCTCGGCTCACCTCTGGCACTGGCGTACTGACAGGTGGCACGGCTCTCGGCGTCACTGTCACTCGGTTGCACGCAGGACTCGGCACTGATCTAGACAGTTGACGAACAGGCGGATCAGCGGAAACACGTTTCTCGGCTGCCCGTCGATATAGGCGGATAGGCGGCTCGCTCCCAGTGTTAATGGGATGTTGTACCAAGTCTGTGTGTGTGCAATCGCTTTCACTCACTGCAGAAAAGTCCACAAAATCACTCAAAGAAGCTCCAAGTTTCCCCCTTTGTCTAACGCTCAAGCCTGCACTGCTACGCTCCAGCAAATCGCTCATGGCGCTCGCTCTGTCCGACAATTTTATTCTCTGTGGAATATAAAGGGTGCATTTCACTCGAGCTGAAAAAGCAACAGGCCACTCCGGGCCAGTAAGCTCAGCTATGCCAAAGTCCGCACGCAATATCCCCGAAGTTAAATCCACAACCGCTTTCCAGCGTTCGAGTCCCAGAATACAACCCAGAAAAAGAAAAGCTCACAGCGCCAGTTCTTCCTGCACCTCTGCCGTGAACTCTGGATAACCGCGCCGCAAGAGACACTTTAAATCCAGTGCGAAAGCCCCAAGCTTCTCGCCGTCAAGCCTCTGCCAAACAGCAAGCTCATCACCAGCGGCCTCTCTCTGTTCGCCGGCCCCGAAACGGCAGCGGAGTGCTTTCTGGATCTTTTCCCAGCTCTGCTGCTCACACAGAAGCAGATCCTTCTGCACGCGAAGCGCCTCCCCCTGCAGGGAGTGCGCGACCTGAACGGCAGTCTCGGCCGACGTCTATCCCGAGGCGAGAGCATCGAGGCGCGTCTGCGTGATGTAGGCGACAGGTGGTCCATCTCCCCGGTACGCCAGATGCTTCAGCTCACTCCGCTGGGCATCTATGCGGGCGCAGGTTCACTTGCCACCTCCAGATCCAGCGCCGTGGCCGTCAGCGGGTTTCTGCTACTCCGCTGCTTGATCGGTCGTTTCACGCTGGCCCCCTCCGGTAGGTAGTGGCTCTTCCTCTGCAGTTTTTCCCCGACCGGAGAGGCTGCTTCCATCTCGTGGGTGAGCTCGTCTATGACCTCGTTCAGTGATGCTATAGCCTCCATCTTGTCCTTCTCCAAATCCCACGATTCTGATACCAATGTAGCATTTTCGACATGCCGAACACAACGGAGATCAGACAAGAGAGTTCTCTTTGCCCCACAATGCAAATGGCTGGGTGTTCTTTTATTTCCACAAAAGCATGGGTACACAAGAACACATCACTTAAACGGAATGAGCATATGAGCTTAACCAAAACACACCAAACATGGCCAAGGCTGTTAAACTAACCCAACTGGGCCAGGAGGGTGAACCATAACCCCGCCCTTCCTGGCATAGACATCCAGAGGCCATCACCCCACCCACGTCACAATATTTTTTATTCAACATTTAATTAACAGAACCAACACTACATTAATTCCAATACTGAAAACAATTCCTAAATCAAACTTACAGAGTATGCCTTAATATACATTACCAACTGTTGATATGATTATTGTAAATTGGAAAATATAACATAAGATTTTCTATAAACCAACCTAAGCACAAATAAATTAGGGTGTTCTAATCTATCACATTAATTCTAAGAAATATTTTTAAAAATATTCATTTATGTCAGGTCCACATCGGCTTTGGACTACATGTCCCAGGTGTATGACACTACAATTCAAGATGGCCGATGTGTGCATGTGACCTGGCTCCTCAGACCACTAATCGGAAGCAGGTGCTTCCAATCAAGAGACTCTCTCTGAACTGTTTAAAAGTAGTGCTCACTGTGTGCTTCTTTGTGAAGCAATAGCCATTTTTCTAGTGTGTTACTGCCAAGCGTTTTCATGGTTCTGATTTCCTGTGTTTTTGACCCTAGCCTGTTTCTTGATCTCTGCCTCTGTCTAGCCCTTGTTTTGTTATATGCCGATCGCCTGACCCTGCATGTTTTGTGGATTACGTCTCTTGCCTCATGTTTTGGATATGTCTGCTTAATTGTGGATTTTAATAAAACGACAAAATCCACTTCTGCCTCCTGGGATTCCTGCACATGCATCCTGCTCCTTGCACATATCATGACAATTTATTTCCAACACACTATGTAAATTATTTGTTGCCGACACTTAAGAACATGATCTTTCTTCCCTTGTTAGTATAACTGCAAACATTATAATTGTTATAGTCAAAAACAGAAGGAATTTCAAGGTTTTTGAGAGCTGTGGATATTTTTACAGTAAAATGTTCTGTAGAATTTGCTCTAGGAATGAATGTCTGATGAATGAATTAATGCATAAATGAAAGAAATATCACATCAAAACCTATAACATGTTTGGAACTGTTATATTCTGAGCCCGAATGGAAAAGATGAATCACCACAAAATCTGGATCATTTCTCAGTTATATTATGAGCCTGAATGTAGTTGTTTTCCTTTATGGACCGAGTGCACAGACTTTTCTCACATTCACCGTGATGTTGCTTGAAAGTCTGCTCAATTCTTATTGAAACTGACAGAAATGTAGAATTTTTATATAAATACTTTAAGTACTATAAAACTCTGGTGCAAATAAGCAAGATCAATTCATCAAATTGATAACATTAAGCAATAAATTTTTAATACTACATTTATTTTCATTCAACAAATCATTTATATTATATTTTATATAAACATATATTGCTACACATCGACAAAATAAGCATAATATACTGTAATGTTTAAAAACCTTAATAAAGTATAATAATTATATAATGTTTAGCAACAGGGAAAAATCTTATCTTATGTTTTAGTAATGGAGCATTTTTATTTCAGATAAAGGAAAAAAATATATCAGGAAAGCTTACACACTTCCATCAGCACTTGTCTTTTAACTTGAGCGTTTAACAGATATTGTTTAGCAGTGATTTTCATTCACATTCCCATCATACCACCTGTAATGAAAGCATTAATTACAACCGATAAAGTGAAATTTTTAAATTCAGAAAATGTCAAAAAACCCTGCTGTTACTTTAAAAGATTAATTAAGCTTCACCTAGTTAATTAATAATTCTAATGTAAAACAACCCATATTTATATATTGTTTATATAAATTTCACATAAATATATAAATTGTGTGAATTTATATATTTATATTATACACTTATACATATTTATATATACACTTATATATATTTATAAGTGTATAATATATTTATATATTATACACTTACCTGTACCTGGTGTGAATGCAGTCAGAACCCGTGGAAGACGCAGTTATTAGAGAACAAATTTCATAAGCATATTTAGACACACAGCAACCACTAGATTCTATTCTAGTATAAGCATTATATTGTATCTTTGTTATATTGTAAATGTATGTCACAATATATAATATATAATATAATAATTATTGTTCTTATGATTACTCAGAATGGAGATAAACTCACCAGTATAGCAGATGAAAGGGAAACTAGCAAAACAGTTTTCATCTGTCCATTGGTTGGAATGATCTACAGCTGTCCAGTGTTGATTTCCATTTCCAACACACCGTTATCAGGTTCTCGTCCCTGTCCTGGAATCTCTGGTCTCCAAAATGTAAAGGTTGAGCAGCTCTGATCTGACCATAATCAGTTCCTATACAGACCTATCCATACACCATACACTTTTGTGATGTTTAGTATTTGCTGAAGTTCATTCTCATTCCTCACACTGGCCAGGTCTGTGTAAGCTGTTCTGCAAAAGCTCTGAGCTTCATCTGAAGTCATTGTGTTATAAATCAACACATATATGTTGTTTGCATCTAAGGCTGAGAGGACTGCAAAAGTCATCATTTCCTATAGATAATAGCTGTATTGATTGATTAATGTGATTATTCATTAGTAATTTTCAGCTATAGTAGCATATTAGAATCAATGAATGAGTGATGAATTTTGTAACTTACTGACAGAGCATATTATTTCTTACCATTAAAGCAAACAAATGAACATCTTTCACTACAAGGCTGATCAAACCACTCCCCCTGCTGTTCATGAAAACACAGTACTCTTGTTAACAAAGTCATACTGATGAGAGGATGCTGATGATATTGCTAAAGAAGCATAACAATGTTAGTTGTAATGCTCAAAGGTGGTTTGCACTGAATAAGTGTAAACAATACTAAAATAAAATTAAAGTGTATTGGCACTATAGACACTGAACAGTTTGTATTTAAATGTGAATTGGTTATACACACACACACACACACACACACACACACACACACACACACACATAATATAGATAATTACTAAATGACACAGCAGTACAGGACTCATTCTGTCTATAATTATCTGGTTGTCCAGGTTTCCAGTTTCTGAAAGAAGAGTTGCTTTTATCTGACCAAGACCTGGTTCTGTACAGGCCGATCCAAAAATCGTAGTAGTATGTATTAGAAAATAATGTTCTTAAAATCTGGTTCTCAGTCTCGTTCCTCACACTGCTCAGGTCTGTGTAATGCTCTCTGCAGTATCTTTGAGCTTCATTCCAGTCCATATTCTGATTAACCACAACATATTTTTCACTAGCATTCACTCTGCCTAAAACAGACAGTTTCAAAAGGTAAAACTACTTACTAAAAATTCTTTTTCAAATTGTACTTTTTAGAGAAATTGTGTACTATGTCCATTCCTTTCTAAAGCTATATTTTTAAGCTATTTTCATTAACAATATACATAATTGCTGTGCTCACCATCAAAGCAAATGAACGGCATTGATGGCAATCCAAAATAGCTTGAAATGTACTGTATATACATGAATTGTCTCCACTGAAGTAATTTGGTTTCTGTTTATACCAGTTCCTAAAGCTTCTCTCTCCCTCCTTGTAGAAAGAATCATCATCCAGAGACCATTTCCAGCTGTTCAGATCATCATACAGTCCAATCCAAGTTTGCCTGCTGTTCCAGATGTCTAATATGTTAGTAAGGGCCAGTTCCTCTTCAGTGCTATTAATACTGGCTAAGTCATCATAATTCTCCCTGCAGTATCTCTGTGCTTCAGCCCAGGTCTTATTCTCATTAATGTAGTGATACTGACGATGCAGACAGACGCATAGATCAAGAAACCCTATTAAAGAGACAAGAACAGTTTGCAAATTGAATGTGACTTGTAATATTACCAGTGAGGCCTTGATTTCCTATATAACAAATAAAAAGTGCTAATTTTCAATCAGGGCTGCTTATATGTAGTCCGTCAGCATTTTCAAGAAATGTAATAAAAAAATCATTATCAAAAAAGAAAAAAATGTCTGTTTGTGCTAATTGTCCGTGATAGGCATTATTGAGCCATGTGGGGAAATCTATACTGTGCAGTTGTAACTTGTCAGTTTACAAGCTTTTCATGACTTACCATAGCTAAGCAATATCTGAAATATTCTTTACCGTAGCTAAATACACTGAAAAAGAGGACAACGTGGTTGGTCATATTTAAGAGATCATACTAATTATAGTTTACATTAAAAAATGTATCAAAAATGATTTATTTGCTTATATAAAATTTAATGTAAGCAAAGATTCTAATGAGATTAATTACACTATATGGGCAAAGGTTTGTGGACACCTGAGCATCACACTCATGTGTGGATCAAATCCAAACTATTGCTACAAACTTGGAGGCACATAATTCTCTAGAATGTCTTTGTGTGCTGTAGTATAAAGAATTCCCTTTACTGGAGCTAAGGCGCCCAAGCATGTTCCAGCATGACAATGCCCCTGTGTACAAAGTGAGCTCCATGAAGTCAAGGTTGGAGTTGGAGAGATGTTGAGTGGCCTACACAGAGCCCTAACCTCAACCCCAAATGATAAATGTCATAGGATCCCAGTGATATTCCTGAGCTCAGTGAGAGTGAAAGGCTTGCTATTATTCAGGGCTTTGAAATTACATGAATTACATGAAACAAATGATGTGAATGTAACAAATTCAATCACATGTAACTGATGCGCTGATCTGAGCCAAGGAGCTTTCTTTTCAATGTACAGTGCAAGCTATTAAGAAAAAAAGCAGCTAGGTACTGAATATTTGATATGATATGATATTTAATATTAGATATGATATTTAATATTATTATACAGCTAATTTAATGCACCTTGTAAAAGAAAATTTACATGCTATGTACAGAGTATGCCATAACAAAAAGATTTTTCCTTTTCTCTCTCTTTTTCTCTCTTTTTTTTTTTTTTTTTTTTTTTACAATAAATCAACAGAAAATCACTATCACTCTCACCGAATAGCTAGATAATCACAACCATAACCAAAAAAATATAATGTACTTCTCACATTTCCATGTATTATTAGATTGGTACTTAAAAAAAATTATACACTACCAGTCAAAGGTTTGGACACACTTTCTCGTTCAATGGTTTTCTTTATTTTTATTATTTTCTACAGTGTAGATTAATATTGAAGACATCAAAATGATGAAGGAACACATATGGAATTATGCAATAAACAAAAAGAAACAACCAGAATATGTTTTATATTTTAGATTCTTCAAAGTACACAAATAATATTAGATATAATTTTTATTTTTATAATAATAAAAATAAAGAAAACCATTAAATGAGAAAGTGTGTCCAAACTGTTGACTAGTAGTGTATATTGAAATTACTTTAATTTCCTATTTTTTTGTAGGTTACAAATAAATGTTTCCATTACCGTGTAAATCAATCACACCTCAAACACATTAATAAATGTGACCACGGGTCTTCGATGGTGTTGTTTTCATCACTAGAACAATGAATTCTTGATAGCACAATGCTGTTATTCTCCAGACAAGCTGAAACAGGTTCAGACAGGCTGAGGTGCATTCCACACAAACTAGAAATACTGACTTGATACTAACACTAAAAATAAAAGTTGACAGACTGCAATAAAGTTGATATCTACAACATCTTTTTGGTCTGAACAGTTTTCTGTTTTCTGTAACTCTGAAACACCAAAATATTTAAAACTAGCTGAATACCCATTGGCTCCACTCACTGAGCCCAAGGGAAAAAAAAAAATGCAGTATTTATAAATACGGAATAGAATGAGTTTAGAGTAGATTAAATATAAGCGCTAGTGATGCTGTTTCCGGTCATACGTCATTTCCGTTTCAAATGCGAAAAGAATTAT
>JAOVYU010104578.1:0-15477 GCA_025674565.1 Synodontis membranacea
GTTACCTCAAGGGGGATGCAGATCAGAAGTTGTGGGCTTTGTCTGCATTGGTCGTCAGCATTGGTGCTGAAAGATTTGGCACCAAGGGACAGCGGCTGACCAGAGGTCAAGCAGAGCTGTACTGATGGGAGGTTAATATCAGCCAGCTGAGAAGCGAGCTCAGTCTGCTTGGACAACAATATAAGAAGGCAAGGGAGGTGGAAAAGGCTGGTGAGGGCTAGGAAATGTGTTGCCTTCATATCCAATCCCTTTGGATTCACAAAGAAGATTATCAGGCAGAAAAGCAGAGGCCAACTTGCATGCACTGAAGAGGGGTTAACAAGTACCTCAGTACCACCTACAGTGACAGTGCAAGAGATAAAGATCTTGGGCCATGTAAGACCCTCATAAGCCCACCAGAACCCACCGAGGCATTTAACAGCAATGAGCTGACTTTGAAAGAAGTGGAAGAGGTCGTAAGGGTGGCTAGAACCAGCTCAGCACCAGACCTGAGTGGAGTACCAAGGTACAAGAGGTGCCCCAGACTCTTGAAGAGACTATGGAAACTCAAAGGTCATCTGGAGGAGGGGGAGGTGGTACAGCAGTGGCGACATGTGGAGGGTGTTTGGATTCCGAAAGAGGAGAACACATGTACCATCGAGCAGTTTAGAGTCATCTCGGTCCTCAGTGTGGAGGGGAAAATATTCTTCACTATTCTTGCCCGACGGCTGACCGAGTTCCTCCTGAAGAACTCTTACATTGACACTCTGTGCAGAAGGGAGGAGTTCCAAAGATGCCAGGATGCATCGAACATACGGGGGGTCATTACCCAGCTGATACGGGAGGCACGGGAAGGCAAAGAGAACCTGGCCATTCTCTGGGTTGACCTCGCCGATGCCTATGGGTCCATCCTGCATAAGCTGGTGGAAACTGCACTTACTTGTCACCACGTTCCAGACAAGATCAAAGACCTCATATTGGACTATTATAACTATTTTAGTTTGAGAGTCACATCTGGAAAGGAAACATCAGTGTTTCATCGGCTGGAGAAGTGAATTTTCACTGGATGTACCATTTCCATGATAATGTTTGCCTTGGCCATGAACATGCTGGGGAAGTCGGCGGAGGTGGAGTGTAGAAGCCTGCTCACCAAGTCAGGCACGTGGCAGCCCCCCCATCAGAGCATTCATGGATGATCTGACAGTGACCACAACATCAGTTCTGGGGTGCAGATGGATTCTTCAAGGGCTCGAGCATCTCATTGGCTGGGCCCGGTTGGACTTTAAGCCAGCCAAGTCCAGGTCCCTGGTGGTGAAGAAAGGGAAGGTTACAGACCAGTTTCGCTTCTCATTAGGAGGCACCCAGATTCCATCTGTGGGAGATGTCATTCACTCCGCCCGTGGCAAAATTACAAACACAGTATCTGGAGGCGTTTGTGTGACAATAACGGGAGAGAGGCGGACATGAAAACAAAACGTGAGGTTTATTAAACATAAATGAACACAGGGAAAAACAGGAAACTAAACGGCGCTCGTAAAAACTCGGCGTGGCAAAATTGAACAGAAACCACACCCGCAACTGAGGAGAAGGAAACCTGAACATATAAATCGCCAGTCCGGAAGTGAGCACTGTCCATCGGACGGGCAGGTGAAAAGGCGCGGGGCGGCAGCAAAACAGCGCGCCCGGAGCTGAGATGAGGCGAGGAGGTGAAGGCGAGGAGGTGATGGCGAGGAGATGAAGGTGAAGAGATGAGTAGTCCGAGGCGCTGTCTGAAAACCCTCACAAAAGCACTCACAATGCCAAGCGCCGCGCGGCGTGCTCGTGTGCTTTTTATCCGAGCTCTGATAATGAGCTCAGATGAGACGCAGGTGTGTCTGGTGCACGTGCAGCGCGGCACGCTGAGAGCAGGCGAGTCGGCGGGGGGGCGTGGCCGAGGTCCGGCCGGCGCTCCGTGACACTATTACACCAGGGGAAATAAGACTAATGACCTACTGTATGCTGTAAAGGATGCATACAGTGCCACCCCGCTGCCAGCGCTGGGGAAAGCGGATCATAACCTTGTTCTGCTTCTGCATCACTACAAACCAAGAGTGAGAGGTCTCCCCATGACCACACGTTCATTCAGGAGGTGGACTCATGAGGCAGAGCAGGTTCTAAGAGACTGCTTTGAAACAACAGACTGGGAAGTAATGCACAGTGAGAACATCGAAAAAGTGACTGACTGCACTACTGCCTACATCAATTTCTGCATGGACATTGTTGTTCCAATAAGAACTGTGCACTGCTATGCCAACAAGCCCTGGATCACAAGTGACATCAAAGGCCTCCTGAATAAGAAGAAAAGGGCATTCAAAGATGGTGATCAACAGGAGCTCAAGCACGTGCAGAAGGATCTCAAAGTCCAGCTCAGAGAAGTGAAGGAGGGGTACAGGAGGAAAATAGAGCAGAAGACTGATAGCATGAAGGAAGTATGGGATGGAATGAAGACAATCACTGGCTGCAGCTTGAGGAAGGGAACCACCATTGAGGGAGGCGTGGTGAGAGCGAACCAGTTGAATGACTTCTTCAACAGGCTCAATCTAAACTGCTCACATCCCTGAACACTACACCCCACTCCCATCCTCCTACTATCTTCATCCCCACACCAAACGATTTTGGCCCCGGTCCTGCCACTGAGAACAATATCCCACCACCAATAATCACAGCAGCACAGGTGAGCAGTGCACTGAGGAGGCTTCATCCCAGCAAAGCAGCAGGCCCAGTTGGAGTATCCCCACGGCTGCTGAAGGCCTGCGCGATGGAGCTGGGAAATTCTCTCCAGTGCATCTTCAACTAGAGCTTGGAATGTGGGAGGGTCCCTCAGCTGTGGAAAACATCTTGCATTATCCCAGTTCCAAAGAAAACACATTCACAAGACATGAATGACTACAGGCCAGTCGCCTTAACGTCACATCTAATGAACACCATGGAGCATTTGCTGCTTCACCACCTATGACCACAGGTCCGCCATGCCCTAGACCCTCTACAGTTTGCAGACTAAGAGAAGGTAGAAGTAAATGATGCTCTTATCTATCTGCTACAATGAGCTCTCACCCACCTGGATAAGGGCAACGGCACAGTGAGAATAACATTCTTGGACTTCTCCAGCACCTTTAACACCATCCAGCCTATCCTACTCAGGAAAAAAACTGACAGAGATGGGAGTAGATTTGCACCTGGTGGGCTGGATTACAAACTACCTGACCGAAAGGCCTCAGTATGTGCGTCTAGGTAACTGCAGATCAGACACTGTGACCAGCAGTAGAGGAGTACTGCAGGGGACAGTACTCTCTCCAGTCCTGTTCACCCTATACACCTCAGACCTCCAATACAACTTGGAGTACTGCCATGTGCAGAAGTTTGCAGATGACACTGCTATTGTTGGTTGTATAAGGGATGGACAGGAGGAAGAGTACAGGAAGCTAACACAGGACTTTGTATTATGGTCTGACTCCAACCAACTGCACCTAAACACATCCAAGACAAAGGATATGGTGGTAGATTTCAGGCGGCTCAGTAAGAGGCCCAAACCTCACACTGAGCCGGTAAAAATAAAAGAGGAATATGTAGAGATTATCCAGACCTACAAATACCTGGGAGTGCAACTGGATGACAAACTGGACTGCCAACACAGATGCTCTGTGCAGAAAAGGACATAACTGGCTTTACTTTCTCAGATGGCTGGCCTCCTTAAACATCTGCAAAAAAACTGACGAGGAGGTCATTTCTCCCTCACATTATAAGATTGTTTAACTCCAACAAGGAGGGGAAACGCTAACATCACCATCCACAGTTGCACCTCTGCTCTGCACTACAGTAATGACAGCACATCACACACTTTAATTGTACATGCCTGTTTGCACTGGGTTTTTATCCCTTGTCAGTTTTCACACCACACTAGTATTACTGGACTGTCAGATCAACTCACACAAGCATTACCGTTCAAGTACTGCACAAGCTTTACCTTTCATGCACAAGCACTACCTCGTGGCACAAGCATTACCTTTGCACAAATATCGACACTGCAGCACTCCAGGAAACCATTGACCAGTTGGGGACCTGGCTGACAGCAGTAGACTAGTCACGTCTGCCTGGCAAGTTTAAAGCCTGGATCTATCAACATGGCATCCTGCCCTGACAGCTCTGGCCACTGCTGGTCTATGATGTGCTGATTACCACTGTCAAGAGTATTGTGAAAAAAGTCAGCTGTGCCCTGTGTAAGTGGCTAGGCCTGCCACGTAGCCTCAGTGACATCGCCTTGTACGGGAGGAAGAACAAACTGAAACTACCCTTCAGCAGTCTGAAGGAGGAGTTCATGGTGACCCGAGCAAGAGAGGTGTATAGAGGTGTATAGAGACTCTAATTATATCAAGGTCTCCACGGCAGGCATTGAGGTCAGAACCGGCAGGAAGTGGAAGGCCCAAGAGGTGGTTGACCAGGCTGAATCACAGCTGCGACATGGTGAGATAGTGGGGGCAGTAGCATCAGGTCAGGCAGGACTTGGGAGTGTTCCAAGACCTCGCTTCAATAAGGCCAAGGAAAGGCGGTAACTTATTCAGGAAGAGTTCCATGCAGGGGTGGAGGAAGCCTGCTGTAGCAGGACAGTGGGGATGTGGCAGCAGGGGGCCTGGACCCATTGGGAGCAGCCAGCAGACCAAAAGATCTCGTGGGCAGAGCTGTGGAAGTCCGAGCCACACTGGATCAAGTTCCTGGTCCAGTCTGTCTACAATGTCCTCCCCAGTCCAACCAACCTCTTCCACTGGGGGCTGGCGGACACTTCACAGTGCCCACTCTGTCAGAGTGGAGGAGTCATTGGAGCAAATCTTGAGCTGCTGCCCTAGAGCTCTGGGGAAGGGTGCTATTGGTGGTGTCATGACCAAGTGCTGAGGGTCATTGCAGAGGTCATCAGCAAAGGGATCATCTGCAGTAGACACCAGCAACCAACATGGCAGTATATCAACTTTTTGAAAACCGGGAAGAAGCCACACAGGTGCCAAAATCAGCCAGGGGGGCTGCTCGCTTCAGCACAGGACTGGCAGCTAAAAGTTGACCTAGGGAGACAGCTCAAATTTCCAGAAAACATCACAGTGACCACTCTCAGGCCAGATATTGTCCTGTGTCAGAAACAACGAGGCAAGTGGTCCTGCTGGAACTGACTGTGCCCTGGGAAGACAGGATGGAGGAGGCATTTGAGAGGAAGAAGGCCAAGTACCCTCGTACTTGGCCTTCTTCCTCTCAAATGCCTCCTCCATCCTGTCTTCCCAGGGCACAGTCAGTTCCAGCTGGCAGGTGAATGCCCCAGCAGGGGGTGGACGAACTGGTGTAACCCCATCAACTTCGGGTGTAGAGAATTCGTCAGCCAGTCACTCATAAGGGCCCTCAAGATGCTCGGGTTGAAGGGATTGCTGCTGTAAAGGTGTCATGATGGCTGTGGATCTAGTGGGGTAATCCGTGGACTACACAGGCTGCTCAGACACAAGCCAGGGCCTAATCAACCCTGGCAGGGTCACCTGGGCGAGGTCGTATGATGTTGTGAGACCCGAAACACCCAATGACGCCAGGATACATCACTGATGATGTGTCTGAGTTGTACCACAGGTGTATGACAAAAACTATATATGTAAAAACTTCTGTATTTCAGTGGGAAAGAGAAGGCGGGAGAGAGTCTATTCTTTCTGAACAAAATGTGAACAAACTTGTTACCTGTATGTCCTACCATCATACAACTTATAAATGATCTTATCATTTATATGTTTCACATTCAGGTGTGGCACAACACAAGCATGATGAAAACAAATAACCAGCAGGTGGAATGTGTTATGATTGATGTTGTATGTGTCTAGCAGTATGAGAACAATTTCTCTTCGGAGCACTATTGCAGAAGCTCACTCGATGTTTAGGAGCTCTCAACGTTTTTCATGATGGACCCAATTAAAAAATAATTATAACCTAATTATATAATTAATAAATAAAGTATAATAAAATTATAATAATTATATTATTATAAAGAAAGAGAGAGGGAAAGAAGGAAAGAAAGAGAGAGAGAGTATTGTAAAAAATAAAATAAAACAATGGTTAAACAATTGTTTCCTACCACCATAAATCTTTTGATTATCAGTTTGTTAGCTGATATTCTTTGATGTTCTGGTGTAGAAAAATACACATGAGAACAAAGGGTAGTGAAGTTCTAACCAGCTGTAACATTAACTGACAGCATCAATATCCAGATATGGGGGGGTTTCAAATCTGTGCTTTATATTCTATTTATGGGGTCACTTTTTTGAATGATTAATTCATTTATTTGCCCTCCACTTTTCCTGGTGGGGGGTCATGGTAGTTACAGGCTAAGGGGGTCAGTCCAGACTTCTCCATATCCAGCTACACATTCCAGCTCCTACTGAAGTATCCACAGGCATTCCAAGGACAACTGTGAGATCTAATCTCTGCCGCACATTCTTTGGTATGTGTCCTTGGGTCTCTCCATTTAGTGAGACATGTCTGATACAGATCTACAAGAGTCATCAGGGGTGTCCTTGAATGGTGTCTGAACCAGTTTTTCACAGTTCAGTATAAGTGCTTCTACACAGTGGTTCTCTGATCCACTCTACATTCTGTCAAAGAAAGTAAACCAAGCCACCTTGTGGAGGAACCTCATTTGTGGAACACATATTTGTGATGCTGCAAGCCTACTCTTAGGCAAAAATCCAGCCACCCACCTGTGTTTTTAATGCAGGCATTGCAACAGTCACTATTTAACCTCGTAATCAGGTGAAATGTGCTACACCTGCCTGTGCCTCTTTATAAACCTAGCACGTTTCACTCTTTGCGCAGACATTGTGTCTCTACTGGTAACAGTGTTTACCATGACATTCCAAGGTTTGTTATTAGAGATATTGAGTGTGTAAGAATTATCTAGGAAAAGATTTATTGAGGGTAAGATCTATCTAGGAAAGAAACATACTATGGCTGAAATTTATTGAGGGAAAGTTATATTGAGGAAAGAAACATATTGTAATGGGGTGGTTTTTTGATGTTTGCCCAGCATGCTTTGCGCCGTCTTAACATGGCGGCCTATGAGGTATGGGGCATGTTTATGTGTTCACCATCTGGTTAGCGATGTGTTGTGTTAGTGGCCTCGGCCCTGTTCTGTGTGTTTAGCTAAGCTTCCTCAAAGCTCCATGCTGCCTGTGCTCCATTTCATGGCGTGGCGCTGAATTGAGTGTGGGTCTCGGGGTGAATGTGCTTCCCATGCTGTACTGATGAGTGTGTAGTGAATAAACTTCTCCCAGCCATTTGGATTGGGCAGCAACCAAGCTAACTCGTATCTCTCCAAGTGTGTTCTGGTGGTTCGGGTGCAGAAATGCTACACTGGTGTCAGAAGTGGGATGGAGATGAACGGGTTTGAGCATACCCTTGACCGAATCAGCAAGCTGGATGCAGGTCATCTCGTGGTGGAGCGGCTGCAGAAGAAGAAAGAGCATCTTCTGGATGGAGCCAGCGCGAGCCGAGCAGCCGAGGTGCGGAGATTCGCCGCAAGTCCCGGCGCTGGATCTGGAGGCGGAGCCCCGCGCAGACCTGCCGCAAGTTCCAGCACTGGATCTAGAGGCGGAGCCCCGCGCAGATTCGCCGCAAGTCCCAGCGCTGGATCTGGAGGCAGAGCCCCGCGCAGACTTGTCACAAGATGATGTCAAGGAGAACAGCGAAAGACCCAATCGCTCACTGGGTGTCCCCAGTGATCGGTAGGGGATCATGATCAAGACTTCGCCGCAGCCAAGGCACCAACCCCCGCCCCGTTTCAGAGACTGTAACCGGGTTTTGCTGACTGGGGACAGTCAGGGCTCGGGAGGGGGCAATGTAATGGGGGTGGGTTTTTGATGTTTGCCCTGCATGCTTTGTGTGGTCTTAACATGGTGGCCTATGAGGTAGGGGGCGTGTTTGTGTTCACCATCTGGTTAGTGATGTGTTGTGTTAGTGGCCTCGACCCTGTTCTGTGTGTTTAGCTAAGCTTCCTCAAAGCTCCATGCTGCCTGTGCTCCAGTTCATGCCGTGGCGCTGAATTGAGTGTGGTTCTCGGGGTGAATGTGCTTCCCATGCTGTACTGATGACTGTGTGGTGAATAAACTTCTCCCAGCCATTTGCATTGGGCAGCAACCAAGATAAGTCGTATCTCTCCAAGTGTGTTCCGGCGGTTCAGGTGTAGAAACGCTACAATATTTCAGAGAAAGCTGGCATTGGTGTTAGACTAACTATACTACCCACTGCAAGCAAGATGGCAATTTCCTGCATTATCACTGCTTGATTTCTGTGACCTCCTCACTCCTACACTTTTCATGCTCCATAAGCAATACTACCCATGCACCCTTAGCTGAGTATCTATATACTCTCCGGGCACTGCGTGAAGTGGCAGCTTATTGAAGGATAAATAAATGTCTCATGTTTTGTTCTTTTTCAGTTTTCTGTTACTGTTCTTTGTATTGTTTAAACACTTCATCCAGTTTACTTTAACAATAAGTCATATGGATAAAGTATGGTTTTATAATTTTTTTATGAGTTATGGTTTTATTTTAGTTTTTCTCAACTTTTGTTGTGCCGGGTTGCCATGCGGAAGCATTATTTACTCCCAGAATCAGATGATAGCACTCTCTAAACCCCCACCACTGCCTGGAGCTCAACCCCAAATCCTTGAGGAGTTAAAGAGAAGATGCCGGACATTACCATTCCTGGCTTTCAGACTGTGATTGCAAGCTGAGCAGTAAGAAGAGAGGAGGGGGATTGCAGTGCTTGTGAACAAAAGATGGTGTAATCCTGCACGTTACTGTGAAGGAGCTCCTCTGTTCCCCGGACATTGAACTGTTAGCTGTGAGTTTTCATCCATATTATCTAACAGCTAACAGCTGATGCCAATGCAGCATGTGACATCAATTCAGTCACTTCCTGATTACAAACCCAACACCCAAATGCCTTCATTGCTATTTATGGAGACTTCAGTCATCCAAAGCTCTCTTCCACACTTCCAACTTTTAAGCATTTTGAGAACTGTCCCACCAGAGACAATAAAACACTGGATTTATTTTATGCAAATGTTAAGTTAAATGTTCCTACTACATTTATTTAATCTACTGTTAAATAGTTCTTTACCTACTTTACTGTCTTTTATGTTAATTGCTCCTGTAATGCTACAATTTCCATCTGGGGATTAATAAAGTAATCTATCTATCTATCTATCTATCTATCTATCTATCTATCTATCTATCTATCTATTCACGTGGACAAAATTGTTGCTACCCTTCGGTTACAGATAGAAAAACCCACAATGGTCACTGAAATAACTTGAAGCTGACAAAAGGAATAATACATAACAATTTACTGAAAATTAACAAATGATAATCAGACATTGCTTTTTAAATGTGATCAAAAGAATTATTCTACAAAACAACCTAATGAAACTAGCCTGGACAAAAATGATGGTACCCCTAACATAATATTTTTTGCACAACCTTTTGAGACAATCACTGCAATCAAGCAATTCCTGTAACTCTCAATGAGACTTCTGCACCTGTCGACAGGTATTTTGGCCCACTCTTCATGAGCAAACTGCTCCAGCAGTCTCAGTTGTGAAGGGTGATTTCTCCCTGCATTTTTCAGCTCCTTCCACAGATGTTCGATAGGATTTAGATCAGGGCTCATAGAAAGCCTCTTCAGAATAGTCCAATGTTTTGTTACCATTCTTGGGTGTTTTAAGCTGTGTGTTTTGGGTCATTATCCTGTTGGAGGACCCATAACTTGCGACTGAGACCAAGCTTTCTGATGTTGGGCAGCACATTTTGCTCCAGAATGACTTGATAGTCTTGAGATTTCATTGTACCTTGCACAGATTCAAGACTCCCTGTGCCAGATGCAGCAAAGCAGCCCCAGAACTTAACTGAACCTCCCCCATGTTTCACTGTAGGTACAGTGTTCTTTTCTTGGTATGCTTCATTTACTATATGTAGCAGCAGTTTTGTCTCATCGGTCCAAAGGACATACTCCCAGAAGCTTTGAGGTTTGTCAATATGCATTTTGGCAAATTCGACTCCCACACCCAACAAAAATGGCAGCCACACCCCTACAAACAGTAAAAAAAAAACATATATGTAGGCCACTAGCAATATATACAGGTTTAAACATTTACTTATATATAGAAGATTAACTAAGTTTCACAGTTTCACTAAGCCACAAGGGCAGACCAATGGACCAAATAATGGACCAAAATCAATACAAATACCACCAGAAGTAACAAACAGGCAAAAATATGCTGAATATTAGGAAATCGAAGCTGAAAAAGCTCCCAGCACTGTCTTCTGGAGTGGTTAAATACTGTCGCCCAATGATGATGTCATCGGGGCGGAGACAATCACACAGGCTGATGGAGAGGCCCCCGGTGAGTTGCAAGTCCTGGACTGGAATCAGGAATGGACTGACCTGCACACATGGAACCATACACATATACAACAACCAAACTGCCATTAGCAGTTTGTAACTCTATTTAATAGTCTGAATACCCAGTTTCACCCCACAAAGCTGAGCGTGTTTTATTTCCATTCTAAAATATATATAAATATAAAAGAGAATGAGGGGTGGCACGGTGGCTGAGTGGTTAGCACTCTTGCCTCACAGCGACAGCGAAGGTCCTGGGTTCAAGCCCCGGGTTCGGCACAGGTGCCTTTCTTTGTGGAGTTTGCATGTTCTCCCCATGTCTAATTGCAGTGAGCACACCCAATAATGTGTTTTGCAATATTTGAAAAAATATATTACAGTGCACAATGGACAAGACCGTAAATAGATGCTGACACATCACAGCATAACTGATCAACAGTGCAACATACAGTATATACAGTAGATTTGTGGTTCAGTGTGTGAATAGTATTATGAGCATTATCACCTCTAGCAGTATAAAAGTTCCTGAGTTAAATAAAGTGATTCTCATGCAGAACCTGCTTGGCAGGTAATACTGGTATAGGTGGACATTGCATAGTGACATTCCTGAGTATGTATCTGTGAATGCTGTGTGGTAATAAGAAAGAACAGGTATGTTTAGTGGCTAGTGTCTAATGAGTCTGTAGAGTCTGGTATGGAGGACACCATTCACTCCGTATGGACTGCCTAAATATAAATGAGATTGCTGTGGATGGAATCAAGGGTGGAAATTTTATTTCACTCTTGGGGTGGAAATAAACTGAAATATTTCTCAATAACAATTTTTCAGGGGACACAAAATGTGCCACCTAAAGTACTGTACTTGTAATAAATAAATATGTATTGTGAGGTGGGCGGGGTGATGGCCGGCGACTATCATCCCCTGCTTCCCCATTTGTGTGGAGGTCTATGCCAGGAGGGGTGAGCTTATGGTTCACCCTCCTAGGTTAGTTTAGCGACCTCGGCCTGGTTCGGGCCTTTGTGGTTATGTGGCCTTTGTGGTTATGTGTGTACTCCTGCCCATTTGCATTGGGTAGCAAAGAAACTCTCTTGTCTGATATCCGTTGTGTTCAGCATGTCAAAAACGCTACATTGGTGTCAGAATTGTGGGATTTGGAGATAGACAAGATTGAACACATCAACAAGTTCATTTACCAGATGGAAGCAGCCTCTCCTGTCGCGGATAGCCTGCGGAAGAAAAGTCACTACTTAACAGAGGGGGCCAGCGCGAGACGACGGATCGAGCAGTGGAGGTGCAGAGACCCGCTGACGGCCATGGCGCTGGATCTGGAGGTGGCGAGTGAACTCGTGCCCTGCAGAGACGCCTGGCGGAGCAAGCTGAAGCTGCCGGCATACTGGGGAGATGGACTGCCTGAAGCCTACATCGCGCAGACGTGCCTCGCGGCTCTTGCTTCGGGCTGGAGCTCTGCTGAGACTGCCATTCGAGTCATGCTCTCCCTGGAGCGGGAGACACTTCCCGTGCTGGAGAAACTTCTTCCATGTGAGCAGCAGAGCTGGGAAAAGATCCAGAGAGTGCTCCACTGCCGTTTCGGGGCCGGCGAGCAGAGAGAGGCCGCTGGCGACGAGCTTGCTGTCTGGCAGAGAGGTGACAGTGAGAAGCTCGGGGCTTTCGTGGGCGGATTTAAAGTGTCTTTCGTGGCGCAGTTATCCAGAGTTCGTGGCCGAGGTGCAGGAAGAACTGGCGCTGCGAGCTTTTCTCCATGGACTGCAACTGCGGTGCCTTCGCGAGCATGTGCGGCTGGCTGCACCACGCTCATTGGCGGCAGCGCTACGAGAGGCGCAGCGCGCTGAACCGATCTTGGGTGAGCAGCACGTCCAAAAGAGAGAGCGGCAGTTCGACGTCGAGTTTGAGTGTTAAAAGCAAATAGTAAGCTTGTTTTACACATCTGCTGTTTTAAGTTAAAATTTGCAGACTATTACAGGAGGTCAGCTAACACTGAGCTACAATAATTCATACTGGTCAGGACCAAGCCACTGTGTGGTGTTGGTGGTGGTGGTGGGGGGGGTGTATACTGTTTACACACACACACACACACACACACACACACGGACAAAATTGTTCGTACCCTTCCATTACAGAAAGTAAAACCCACAGGGGTCACAATAACTTGAAACTGACAAAAGGAATAATACTTAACAATTTACTTAAAATTAACAAATGAAAATCAGACATTGCTTTTGAATTGTGGTCCAACAGAATTAATCAAAATATCAAAATAATGAAGCTGGCCTGGACAAAAATTATGTCCCCTATCTTAATATTTTGTTGCACAACCTTTTGAGGTCATCACTGCAATCAAGTGATTCCTGTAACTCTCAATGAGACTTCTGCACCTTTCGACAGGTATTTTGTCCCACTCTTCATGAGCAAACTGCTCCAGCTGTCTCAGGTTTGAAAGGTGCATTCTCCCAGAAGCTTTGTGGTATGTCAATATGCATTTTAGCAAATTCCAGTCTTGCTTCTTTATGATTTGCCCTCAACAGTGGGGTCCTCCTCAGTCATCTTCCATTAAGTCCACTTTGGCTTAAACAGTGATGGATGGTGTAATCTGACACAGATGTACCTTGTCCTTGGAGTTCACCTCTAATCTCTTTGGAAGTTGTTCTGGGCTCTTTGGTTACCATTCGTATTATCTGTCTCTTCGATTTGTCATCAATTTTCCTCTAGCAGCCTTGTCCAGAGAGGTTAGCTGCACTCCAATGGACCTTAAACTTCTGAATAATATATGCAGTTGTTGTCACAGGAACATAAAGTTACTTGGAGTTGGTCTTATAACCTTTATCTTTAACATGCTTGTCTATAGTTTTCTTTCTAATCTCTTGAGGCAATTCTCTCCTTCACTGTCTCTGGTCCATGTTCAGTGTGGTACACACCATAATACCAAACAGCACAGTGACTACTTTTCACCCTTTAAATAGGCAGACTGACTGATTGCAAGCTTGAAGACACCTGTGATGCTAATTACAGGACACACCTTAGTTTAACTTGTCCCTCTAGTCAAATTATTTTTAGTCTTTTCTAGGGGTACCATCATTTTTGTCCAGGCTAAATCTGTTGTACCTAAGTTCTAAAGCAGTGTCTGATTTTCATTTGTTAATTTTCAGTAAATTGTTATGTATTATTCCTTTTGTCAGTTTCAAGTTTTTTCAGTGACCATTGTGGGTTTTTCTTTCTGTAATTTTGTCCAGGTTTATATGCAGTGGTCTGCAGTGGTCAGAATCTATTAAAAGTGGTCCAAGGAAGGAACAGTGGTGAACCGGCAACAGCGTCATTTGAAGGATCATTGAAGCATATGGTGAGTGAAGGCAGGACCATGTGGTCTGATCCAACAGACGAGCTACTGTAGCTCAAATTGCTGAAGAAGCTGTCATAGAAAGGTGTCAGAATGCACAGTTCATTACACTTTGTTGTGTATGGAGCTGGAGTATAGCTGCAGACCAATCAGGGTGCCCTGATTGGTCTGCCGATATACTGTATATATGTGTGAAGACAAAGCAGTCAGCAAGTGCTCAGCAGCTGTTGAAAACCATTCCTGGTGAATAGCTGATGAATCTGACTTAGAGAATGCTAAGAGTGTGTGAAACTGTCATCAAAGCAAAAGGTGGCTACTTTGTAGAATCTAAAATATAAAACATATTCTGGTTGTTTCTTTTCATTAATTGCATAATTCCATTTGTGTTCCTTCATAATTTTGATATCTTCAATATATATTAGTGCAATGAGCTGTAGCAAAAAGATTTGGGGGTTGACAACAGGAGACAATGGAGGTGTTGACATCCTTTGTCCTCCCAGTAGCAGTCACAAATAAAATGCACTGGAGAAATCAAAGAATGTGATTCTCACAGTACCCCCACCATACAGATGTAAATGAGCTTGCTACAGCAAACACCTACAAATTCCTTCATCAGTCAACAACTATCAACAATCAACAACTGGAGAGTTGAAACAGGACAAGGGCCCCAACACACATCAAAACTGATTTTGGAATGGAGTAAGCAGGCTAACATTACAGTAAGCTTCTGGAATGGAATTCCTAAATGAGAAAAATAACAGCAGAAAGGGTCACTCAAGTAATGTTCCCAGCTGGCACCCTGAGGAGGTAGAGTTAGGACTGTGCTGAGCTTATTATTATTATTATTATTATTAGTAGTAGTAGTAGTAGTAGTAGCAGTAGTAATAGTAGTAGTAGTAATAATAGTAGTAGAATTTTTTATTATTATTTTTATTGTTGTGTAAACATTATTCAGTACACTGGCTGGCAGGCAGCTTGTTTGACTGGACAGTTATCATACCTCTGATCTTTATAGGAAAAAACATAATCATTTATTCATACTCAAAGTGTTTTCACTAGTAGGTTTATTGTTTTGTACCATACTAATTTTTATTTTTAAATATCAAATTTTGAGTTAAAAACAATCATTAGCACATGATTTCAGGTCTCATTCTCGCTCTTGCACTGTCTCCAATATTTAACTTTGCCAAATACCTGGAATATGTATACATCCAAGAATCATATTTAACAACAAACTTTAAAATCATACCAAATACTGACTGAAAGCTTATAAACCAAAACTCAAGCCAGAAAATACAAAAATATCAAAAAGAGATTGCAAGCTTTATACCCTGTTTACTTGTTTTAATAATTAATAAATAAACAAATCTTTAATAACACCATGAACAGCAACATGTGTAAAATTTGTTACCTGCTAGGTGGCCCATGAGTGAAACATGCTGACCGAAACTGTTCTTTATGATGTGATGTGATCTGCTATTAATATTTATTTCTGTTACACCTGTACATCAACATACTGAATCATCTCAAACATCATCTCAGTGGTTGATTCTGTTAGTAATTTATTTAAACTCAACATATACAATACTGTGCAAAAGTCTTGTGCGCATGCAATAAAATGATGTAGAGTAATGGTGACTTCAAAAATTATTAAATTAAATCTGTCTACTTAAAATAAAAATATTACAAC
>JAOVYU010104593.1:0-15473 GCA_025674565.1 Synodontis membranacea
ATCACTAGAATCAGTTCACTAAAAAGATTCGTTCAAAAGATTCGTTCGCCGAATCACCGAAGTTCAGAGCCGACCGGTGGGAAAGGGGTGACTGAACTGACGGGGAAAAGATTCGTTCAAATGATTCGTTCACCGATTCACTGAATCATTCAGTGCTTCGCGGACAAGAGCTGAAGTGATTCGGTTCAGTTCGTTCACTTAAAAGTTTCGAATCGTTCGCTAACGACACAACACTACTACAGATGAAGTTTGTAGGGAACGAGGAAATAGTACACATGTATAAACAAACACATCTTGTGTGAATAATATAAATTATTAAAACAGGTTAAAAAAAAAAAACAGATAACGTTTGAGCGACACTCAGGCACTGTACGTGTTTGTTATTTGTTTATTTATTTATTTATTTATTTATCCGTGTGTGTGCGATATTGTTCTGAAGTGCACTAATGTCTCACACACACACACACACACACACACACACACACACACACACACAGATGAATGTTCTGCAAAAATGGCAATTATGTGCAGTATGGCATGCATAAAGTGTTGCAGTGTCAATAAAGTGTCAATGAAGTGTCGATGAAGTATTAGTGGTAAGTGTTCAGCAGTCTGATGGCCTGATACTGCAATACCTCCTGCCTGAGGTAAGTAGTCTTAACAGTTTGTGACTGATGTCTTTGATGATCCTCCCTGCTTTCCTCAGGCTTCCTGTAGATGTCCTGGAGGGAGGGAAGCTCACCTCCAATTATCCGTTCAGAACACCACACCACTCTCTGCAGAGCTTTGCGGTTGTAGGCGGTGCTGTTACCAGATAGTGATGCATCCAGTGAGGATACTCTCAATGGCACAGCGATAGAAGGTCCTGACGATGCTGGGGCTCATGCCGAATCTCTTCAGTCTCCTGAGAAAGAATAAGCGCTGCTGCACCTTCTTCACTGTTTTGTCTGTGTGAACTGACCATGTGAGATTCTCCGCTAAATGTACCCTCAGGAAACAGATGCTGTTCACTATTTCCACAGCAGCACCATTTATGGTGATGGGGGTATGTGCTCCTCTACACCTCCAGAAGTCCACTATCAGTTCTTTGGTCTTTGCGACATTGAGGGTGAGATGGTTCTCCTGGCACCAATGTGTCAGGGCACTGACCTCCTTCCTATAAGCCATCTCATCACCATTCATCAGTGATGAGACCCACCACTGTTGTGTCGTCCACAAACTTCACAATGATGTTGGAGCTGTTAGTGGCCGTGCAGTCATATTTGTAGAATGAGTACAGGAGAGCGCTCAGTATACACCCCTGTGGATCACCAGTGTTCATTATGACAAAGGATGAGGTGATGCTGCCCAGTCTGACAATCTGGTGTCTGTCTGACAGGAAGTTGAGGATCATAGATCCTGCAGTTTTCTTTCCAGCTTTGAGGGAACGATGGTATTGAATGCTGAGCTGTAATCTACAAACAGCATTCTCACATTCATATCTCTCTTCTCCACGTGGGAGAGGGCAGTATATAGTGTCAGGGCTATGGCATCATCAGTGGACCTGTTGTGGCAGTATGCAAGTTCTAGAGGGTCCAGTGAGTCAGGAAGCACAGAGCAGATGAAGTCCCTGACCAGCCTCTCAAAGCATTTGCTCATGATGGGGATCAGGGCTACCAATCGCCAATCTTTCAGGGATGAGACTGTGGAGGATTTGGGTACAGGGATGATGGTGGATATTTTGAAGCAGGCTGGGACTACAGACAGGGAGAGGGAGAGTTTGAAGATATTCATGAACACTTCAGCCAGCTGAGCCACGCATGATTTAAGGACACGGCTGGGGATTCCGTCAGGACCAGTGGCTTTGCGTGCATTCACCTGTTTGAGGCACTTCCACACATCCACTTCAGACACGGTGTGCACACTGACATCATCCGCGATGCGTACGCTGTCCGGTCTTATGGTGTTTACAGTGTCGAATCTAGCATAAAATACATTTAGATCCTCACACAGAGAGGCTGTAGTCTGTACTCACGTTTCACTTACTTAATTGTCTTCCAGAGTTGGTAGTTTGCGTGTTTATAGTCCAATGTGTTCGCGGATGCAAAGGCAGAATTCTGCTCTGCCAATGCCGTGCAAACATCACTGTTTTGGATGGGACAACATTGTCAATGCATTTCTTGATAAATCTGCAGACTGAGTCTGCGTATTCATCAATGTTGTCAGCAGCCATGAGAAACATTTCCCAGTCTGTGTGATCAAAAAAGTCCCATAACATGGATTCTGATAGGTCCGACCAACAGTGCACCACCCTAGGGGTTGATGCTTCCTGTTTCAGCGTCTGCCTATAGGCAGGCAGGAGCAGAATGGAGCTATGTTCTGATTGGTCTAATGGGGTGTGGGGGAGGGCTTTGTATGCATTCCGGAAGGAAGTGTAATAGTCGTTGAGCAGCTGCTCTCCTCATGTGTTGAACTGTATGTTCTGATGGAGTTTTGGTAAAACTTTTCTCAAGTTGGCATTGTTAAAGTCCCCAGTCGTGATAAATGCCACCTCTGGGTGTGCGGTTTCCTGTTCCCATTATCCCATTATATCGCATTATACAGTTCCCAGAGTGCTCAGTTGATGTCGGCTTGTGGGGAGAATGTAAACAGCTGTAATAATGACTGCTGAAAATTCCTTAGGTAGCGAGAATGGCCGACACATAGGCATCAGATACTCCAGGTCCGGTGAGCAAAAGGACTTTATCAGGTGTACGTTCGCATAATCATCCCCAGGAGTTGTTGATCATGAAGCACATGCTGCCACCTCTGCTTTTCCTAGTTAGCTCTTGCGACCTGTCCGCGTGGTGCATGGAGAACCCTAGTAGATGAATCGCAGAGTCCAGTATCTTGTCCAACAGCCAGGTTTCTGTAAGGCAGATCACGCAGCAGTCCCATGTCTCTCGCTGAAATAAGGTCCATGCCCGAAGTTCACACAGCTTGTTCTCCCGAGACTGCACATTAGCCAGTAATAAGCTGAGGAGTGGTGGTCTGTTGGTGTGCCGTCTTAGTCAAACCAGAATGCTGGATCTTCTGCCTCTGCATCAGCGTTTGTGTGTTCCAGTGACCCAGAACAAAGGCATCTCAGATGAGATGAATGGCAGGTTTCCAAACGGAGGATGTGTTCCAAAACTTGAACTCCAGGAAACAGTGAGGAAGTCCAGCTCTTATGTCCAGTAAGGTTTGGTGATCGTATACAAAAAGACATGATGTTACTAGTGAAGAAATAAAAGAAAATTAAACACAAAAAAAAACACTGCTGCTTGAGGGAGTTCACTACGAGGCTGCCATACTCTGTGCCATCTTTGGATCTATCATGTTGGAATACTGCTGTGGTATTTTAGGTTAAAGAGTAATTTAGCTTAAAATAGGGGCTGACAATCACACAAAAATACAAAGTCAAAAATAGTTTATTTAAGTAAAACTACCCCTTTTCCCAATGACCAGGTGCTGTGTCTGACTACAGCTGATGTGAGGAAAACTCTTTGCAGAATCAACCCATGGAAGGCTGGACCAGATAACATCCATGGGAGAGTGCTCAGAGAATGTGCAGACCAGTCAGTGAAGTTCTCTTTAACATCTCCAAGATTACAACCGCCATTCCAACATGCTTCAAGCCACCATCACTGTCCCCAAGCCAAAGAAGTCCTCAGTGTCCTGCTTCAATGACTACCATCCCATTGTACTCACACTCATCATCATGATGTGCTTGTCATCATCATGAAGAGGCTGGTCATGAGACACAGTAAGACAATCCTGTCACCCCCACTGGAGCCCCTGCAGTTTCTCACACCCACCCGAACACTAAGGGTACATACTGTATGTAAGTATGCTGTTCATAGTCTTCAGTTCAGCATTCAACACAATCATTTCTCAGCACCAGATTGGAAAGTTGAGCCAGCTGGACCTGAACACCTCCCTCTGCAACTAGACACTGGACTTCCTGACTGGGAGACTAAAGTCAGTCCTGATAAGAAACAGCACCAAAACACTGGGCTGTAGGGATCCCCAGTGGTTTGTGTTCAGTCCACTACTGTTCACGTTGCAGATTCATGACTGTGCTGCCAAGTATAGCTCAAATAACATCATCAAGTTCACCGATAACACAGCCATGGTGTGTCTCATCAGCAATGATAGAGGGGTTGCAGCAGCTAGTGGACTGGTCCAGAGGTGACTTCAGGAGACCATGGAGTGACCACTCTCCACTGAACATTGACAGATGATAAAGAGATCCAAATTTCTCAGTGTTCACCTGGCAGAGAACCTCTTCTTGTCCCCCAACACCAGCTCCATAGGCCAGAAAGCCCAGCAGCATCTCTATTTTCCACAGTCTATTTTTCCTAGTCTCCCACAACCCATCCTCACCTTATTCTACCAAGGGACTCATGCAGATTCATGACTGTGCTGCCAAGTATAGCTCAAATAACATCATCAAGGATGAGAGCATCCTGACCAGCTTCATCACTATCTGATATGAAAACTGCACAGCAGATAGTGAGAACAGATGAGAAGATCATCAGAGTCTCTCTTCCAGAGGTGGACAGTAATGAAGTAGATTTACTTGAGTACTGTACTTAAGTAGAGTTTCTGAGTATCTGTACTTCACTTGACAAATATCATACTTTTTACTTCACTACATTTCTATTAAGGGTCTCATTACTCGTTACTTTTAGTTCTGAAAGGGGATGGTTTTTCCCCCTTTGTTAAAACGTGATTGTTTTTTTTCCCCGGGTGACAGCCTATCAGTAATCAGTAGAGTTACATCACGTCTGACGTGGTCTGTTGTCATGTCAGTGTGGAGCACGCGCCACACCCCCCCTCAGGAATGTACAGTATATGCCGGAAGTGAGCGCACACACCCATGGCCATGTTTTGATAAAATGTTTATATTTTCTGAAAGGATTAAAGATTCATTTTGTTTTAAGTGTGTGCTGTGTCTGCCTAAAACAAACTATATAATGGCCTACAACAAACTCACCCTCCAACCTGCACAAACATATTGAGGTATGTAAACCATTTATTAGCTACAAGTGAAAGTTGTCCTAGCTTTTAGATAGCAATCACATTAACATGTGCAAAACGGCCAGTGAAATGACTTTGTCTGCCAAGTCCAAGGCAAGGCTTGTCTACTGATTAATTGTTATGCACTATGTTTGTAGTGCATCTTGGTTGTAGTGAAAATGTTTATGGTTGTTAAGTTAATGAAATCTAAGCCTATCCTTTTTTGCTACCATTGCCTGAATGATTTCTAATGCCAGAATTGGATCTGAGATGTTATTATTATTATTATTATTATTATTATTATTATTATTATTATTAACTGTGATATTATTCACTGTCTTTTATAGAGAAAGCTCTACAAGCTAGTCAGAGGCATTAGGTATTTGTACTTTAACTTAAGTAAAAATTTGACTGCACAACTTTCACTTGTATTGGAGTAACATGTGGTATCTGTACTTTCACTTAAGTAAGTACTTTGTCCATCTCTGCTCTCTTCCCTCCATCACATGCATTTACCATGCATGCTGCATCCACAAAGCCACAAGCATTGTGGATGACCCCACACACCTGTCATTCAAATGCTTTACTCTCCTGACATCTGGCAAGAAGCATCCGGGCCAACACTGCCAGACTGTGCAACAGTTTCTTACCCCAAGCCATCAGACATCTCAGTACCCAGGGTCTGGACTGAAAACACACACACACATACACACACACACATACAAAAAATGAACCATAGATTGCACTATATGTATTGAACACCTGTCCCTGTTCCTCTTACACTTACAGAGTCTGCTCCTGACCCAGTTGCAAAGCCTGCTCCTGTTGCAGAACCAGTTCCTGTTCCAGTCACGGCTGCAGAACCTGTTCCCGTTCCAGTCACAGCCTCAGTTCCTGATCCATTTCTGTTCCTGTTTTTGTTACAGAGCCCATTCCTGTTCCAGGCACGGCCACAGAGCCCACTGATGTTCTAGTTACGGTCACAGAGCCCACTCCTGTTCCAGTTACAGCTGCAGAGCCCACTCCTGTTTCAGTCACAGGCACAGAGTCCACTCCGGATCATGATTCACTCATGGTCTGCACTCATGGTCCCATGCTACTATTCATGCCAAGGTTTACACCTAAGTTCCTACCTGAGTTCCCACTCTGACATGAAGCATGCAGTATCATGTGCCATACGTAAGCCGTAAAAAGCGCCAATAAGGGGAAGGTTCTGTCATGTCATGATCACCAGGTGCTCATCTGCAAGCTCTCCTAGCCCTTCATATGATTACTTCCACGACACAGCAGAAATGGAACTCACCGCTGTGATGGAAACCCACCTCAGCTGCGCTGCATTTGCGCATTTATTATGGAGACTATTTAAGGACTTCCTTGTGCTATCTTTGGTGCAAAACTTTAGCACCATTATAGTTATTGCCAAGCCTTGAATCTTGTTCATGTTATCTTGGTTCTGTACTTTGTTTCTGGTTTTTGGTTTCTGTGTTCTTACCAAGACTTTGATATACCTGTTTGCTGATGTGTTTTGATCTCTGCCTGCTTGACTCTGCCTTAGCCTCACATTTTGGAACTGTTCACTTGGTTTAATTAATAAACTCTTTACGTTTCATTACGCCTGTGATCCCTGCGCATTCATCCTGAACACACCCCACCTTACCTGACACAATGTATTTTTACAGGCAAAAGCACAGGAGGACTATTCAGTGTTAAGTCCAGTCTGGTGAAAACAAAATATGTTTTGAAAATGGTGAGGAACAAATATGAAATTTGTAAGAGATTTAATTTGCAATTCAATCTTTGGTGTGCTGCTTCAGAATCTTTGGTGTTCCGCTGTTTCATTAAAACATTCAAGCAGCAAGTTGGTAGTATTAGAGCAGTTTTAAATTCAGCTCCTGATTGTGTTGCTATGCGTATTGACCATAATAAAGTAAAAAACCCTAGTGAAGCTGCAGTCCAGGATGCTTAGTATGCTTTCAGGATTTCCTTTGTGCATTTCATGCTGGAGCAGTCATGCAATGAGACCAAGTGTCCAGGAGCTTTTGACCAAGTAAGACCAATTGATGGTCAAACACCAAGCCTAATATTTTGCTTTCCTATCTGTATTTTTCTATTATTTTCTATTAAGGATAGTGATTTATGACACTCAAACTAAAGAAAAGATGACCCAGTTGTTGGTCCTGGAGAGCCTTAGGGAACTATCCATTTAGGACAGGATAAAACACAGCCCAGCCCAAAAACCCCTTTGCACCCTTTGCCATTAATCAAGATTCCCTTTGAAAGGACTGTTTCCCTTTGAAAGTTTTGGTCGATTATGCAATGCAATACCTCTGAGCAACATTTCTGCATGCAGTGTTATGGTGGCACTTTTCTGCAGAATGTTTTGCCTCATCATTAAGTTGCTTGTTACAGTATGTACATACTGTAGGTATATACTTAATAACTTAGTATATACTTACAGCTGTTAGTTAGGAAGGGATAACCTCGTTATGAGAAATTTAGCAAATTGTGGTTCTGGATAGATTCTAAAATCTAGCATTAAAGACTACATGTGGCAACCTTGCTTGGGCATTAGGAAAGCATGTGATCCCATTTTGTGGCAGTTTATTTGGCCTCATAATAAAAAAAGAAGTTTCTGCATTTATTAGAACTTGTTATACTTGTTCACCTCTGTGAAAGCCTAATTAGGGAATTGGTCCTACTCTTTTGCAGTCTATCCTGGTTGCCATTGCTTTATTCTAAGTAAAGCAACAATTATTTGCTGACCTTAATGTGTCAGGCTACAAGATATCTGGCTGTGTATCCACTTTGGTACCATTACAGCTAAATCAGACACTATCCCAATTTATTTCAGTGTTTGGTGTAACTAAAGTTCAGAGTAACTAAATTCAGAGCATCCAAGAGTACAACTTTACCTCCCATTTGTTTGTAAAAATTCTAAAACTGGCTTGGGGCAATTTAGTCAAACATACAGAGATGAAGACTGGAAGGAGGGTTTGTTGTGGTTGCTATTGGCATGTAGAGAGGTTGTTCAGGAGAGTATACGGACAATGATCTGATGTCTGTACAGGTGTGCAGTCCTCTAATTGTATTGGGTGATAACTGGAAGTTTACAGTACCCCCTAGGAATTTACAGGACTTTTTTAATGGTTTTCACCATAGACATTATACAGTTGGCAAAACTGAAACCTGAAAAAATATGGGAAATAGAAACCACACACTATTTTTACATCATTTGATTTACATCATTAACATATAATTATAATAATCTGGTCCTTAGTAGGTTCTAAAATTATTTTAATCTAACCTGAAGTGTAAAAAAAACAGCAACAGATTCCACCTTGTCACTATTTATTAAAAAAAAAAAAACAATGAACCCAAAATGGGGAAGCCATGTGTAAATAAACTAAGTACACACCATGATTCAATAGCCAATTTTAGCAGCAATCCCTTGAAATTAACATTTTCTGTATGACTACCATCTAATACTAGCTGAGTGTCACTTTGTCTCTTGGTGAGGAAATCAGATTCCACCTTTAGATTTTCTACAGATTAATGTAAAGTTAATAATGTAACTATGACAGATTCATATCCTTATTGCTATTTACAGTGAGCCTTGAGTTATGTGTGTATGTATTTTCCCATGCTGTTCAGCTAATAAAGTTCTCCCAGCCATTTGCATTGGGTTGCAATTGAACTTCCTTGTCTGCCTCCACTGTGTTTCAGCGTGAAGAATGCTACACTGGTGTCAGTAGTGGGATGGAGGCCAGGACATCGCTGGACAGGATCGAGGTCATTAATGAGCTCGTCTGCCAGATGGAAGTGGCCCAGCGGAGAGAAACCCCTCCCGTTGTGGACAAGCTGTGGAGAAAAAGCTATCACCTACCAGATGGGGCCAGCGCCAGGCAACCGGCAGAGCAGCAAAGGGACAGAGACCTGCTGGCGGCCGCTACGCTGGATCTGGAGGTGGAGAGTGGAGCCGCACCTTGCATGGATGCTTGGCGGAGTGTGTTGAGGCTTCCGATGTACAGGGGACATGGACTGCCTGACGCCTTGCTTGCAGAGATGTGACTAGCCACCCACACTTCGGGCTGGTCGTCGGCAGAGACCGCTGTTCAAGTCACGCTCTCCCTAGAGGGAGACGCGCTCCGAGTGCTGGAGGATCTCCTACCTCATGAACAGAGAGACTGGGCGGAGATCCAGAGTGCGCTCTATCATCGCTTCGGTGACGGACAGCAGAGAGACCATGCCTTGTGAGCTTTTCTCTGGGGACTGCAGCCTCGGTGCCTGCGAGAGCATGTACAGCTGGCCGCACCGGTTTCGCTCACGGCAGCGCTACAACAGGCGGAGCGCACCGAGCAGATTTGGCCAAGCAGCATGAAAAGTAAGTGCGTCAGGTGATCATTGATGAGGATGGTGAAAGAGCATGTCACGTGCAAAGGGGCGTGACCAGCGGAGGTGATCATGCTATGGGGCTTCCGTGTCAGCGTAGGACAGTGGGACGAGACGCCTGTTTCCGGTGCGGTGAACCGGGGCACATCGCGCGGTATTGCACCACTCCCAAGTCTAAGGACTTCATACCCCAACAGCCTTTAAACTAGGGTGGGGAGGTGTTGTGGGGAAGATGCCTCCCGCCACTAGCAACCTTTCCCCTGACTGTGGATTTAATTTGTGGTTGGGCCTTTTGGGGAATCGGGCTGGGCTTTACATGGATTGTGTATTGGACTCCACTTGTTGCCGAGCACTGATCAACACTGGGTCATGTTGGAGATAAATGACACTTGCTCAAAAATGATGAATGAAATCCAAAATATCTTCAAAAAAGATATTAAAAAAATATTTTATACTTGGCTCATATGCAAAGCGGGTACAAACATCAGCTGTTCCTTTCTCAAAACACAGCACAGAGAGAAGACCCCGAAAACACAAATACATCTTAAATATCATTATGGTAACGCTATCTGACATTGCATAACTCCTCCCAAAATGTTCTCATTTGCTGGGAGTACTTCCTGGGCTGTCCCAATAGGAGGCTGCCTTTCAGCCTTGTGACCATCAAACACTAGGTGTCTCTGATATAAACATAATTACAGATCAATGACCTCTCAATGTTTTCAATGGGCATGATGTACGTAATTATGTGTGTGTGCTCAATTACTATGTGTGTGTGTTATGCAACTTTGAATGAACATTGTGTGCTTTTAACATTTTGGCCTTCTTTTGGTTATGATAGGAAAGCATCGGTCATGCCTCCAATACATACTACAATGCATATTGTCCTATACGAAAATAACTCTATAAAATAAATGCATACTTGTAATCGGTTATCTTCCTATCAACATCAACCCATTGGTGTCAATAACAGGTAATCTACCTAGACAGACCCCAGACATAAAATCCAGGCATATAATCAAAAATAACTCTGACATTTGCGCTTATGACGTCAACGTACGTCTAGTACGTCAATGCGGCTTTCACAGGTTCATTTCAGACAAAAACATGTTTTGACATGTTCTAACATACGGTACATTTTGGACAAACATGTTTTGACAAATTCAGGCATATGGTACAAACATGCTTTTTTCAGACTCAGCATTTGATTGAGAGCATGGCTGATTATTATATTATATTTTTCAATAGGTCAATGCACATTTGACCTCTATTCGCTACACTCAATGATTTCTCTTGTTCGCTGCGGAGTATTGGACTGTACGGAGCATTCTGCCGGCGAGCCGGATGAGATCTTGCGCATTACCACTGTGACTGGTGATCAGGCCGAAATTAGAGTGAAGCAGATGGTTCAAGTGACTATGGGGGAGCACACGTACTGGCACAAATTTTTTGTGGGGGAAATTCAGGACAATTGTATCTGGGGACTGGATTTACTCGAACGCTGGTGCACTATTGTGGATTTAACGGTGGAGAAATTGCGTGCGGACTTTGGCGTGGCCGAGCTTACTGGTCCGGAGCAGCTGCAGCAGTCAGGCATCTTTTTGGCTCAGGCTAAGGACGTTTCTTTTCCAGCTGGTGGGAAGCAGTGAGATCCGGCAGTGGACAGAGCGAGTGCTGTGAGTGATTCGCTGGAGCAGAGTAGCGCGGGGTTAAGTGATAAGCAAAGTGGAAAACTTGGAGCTCTTTTGAGTGACTTCATGGACATTTTCGTGGCGAGTGAGAGCGATTTTCGCACACAGACTTGGTACAATATCACATTGACACTGGAAGCGAGCCGCCTATCTGGCTGCGATCGAGGCATCTTCCGTTGGCAAAGTGAGCAGCCGCGGAGGAAAAGTTGTGGGAAATGCGCGACGCCGGGGTGATTGAGCCAGCAGACAGCCCGTGGTTGTCTCCGGTGGTGCTCGTGAGAAAAAAGGATGGAACTTGGCAATTTTGCATGGATTACCATTGTCTAAATGATGTGACTCGTAAAGACTCTTATCTGCTTCCTCGGAATGATGATGCACTGGAATACGTTGCGGGCTCACGCTGATTCAGTTCGTTGGACTTTCGGAGCAGCTACTTGGCAATCTTTGGTGTGCTGCTTCGCGCTCATGCTGCATGGTGTACCTGGATGACTTGCTCGTGCACAGGAAAGACTTTGACAGCATGCTCGCTAACTTGAGGGAGGTATTCACGGCGGTACATAAAGCGAACTTGTGGCTTCACCCAAGGAAATGCCATTTGCTTTGGCGACAGACTACATTTCTGGGTCATGTGATCAGCACAGACGGGATTGCTACTGACCCAGCCAAAGTAATGGCAGTAAAAGACTGGCCCACACCGGTGAGTGTTCAGCAGTTTTCTGGGGTTAGCCTCGTACTATCGGCGGTTTGTGAAGGACTTTGCCATGATCGCCAGCCGGTTGCATGACCTAACTAAAAAGAGTCAGACTTTTAACTGGGATGCTGATGCTGCGTGCACTTTCACACAGCTAAGGGCTGCGTTAGTTTCCGCCCTTGTGCTGGATTATCCTGACCCGCAGCGCACTTTCATTGTGGATATGGATGCTAGCAATGTGGGCATGGGCACTGTGTTATCGCAGAGCGGAGACCTCCGAGTCGTCGCGTACTTCAGTCGAGCCCTTTCGGCTCCGGAGAGGAATTACTGCATGATGCGTCGAGAACTGCTAGCCGCGGTGATGGTGTTGAAACATTTCCAGCCGTATTTGTATGGGAAGATGTTTTTGCTCAGGACCGATCATGCTTCCTTGATGTGGCTGCTAAACTTTAAAGAGCCCGAGGAACATCAGCCGCCTAGATCAGTGCCGGGGTCTGCATGCAACTGGGTGACAGCGACGCCGAGAGCCACACTCTCTGTCAGTTCGCCAGTGCCACAGGTGGACAGAGAGCAGCTCATCGTGGAGCAGCAGAGCGATCCAGTCCTGCGAGAGGTGCTGGGTTGGGTTCAGGTGAGCCAGCGTCCAGACTACGCTGCGATCGCACACAAAGTCGTTGCATTCACAGTGGTCCAGTTTGACTCTGCATGATGGAATATTGTACCATCGTTGGGAGCACCCGTGTGGGATGGGCGAGTTGTTGCAACTGGTTGTGCCGCAGACACTCCGTGAACGGGTTTTGGGTTTGGTGCACGGATATGTTGGGGCGGGTCATTTTGGAATTACAAAGACTTGTGTGTGCACAGCCAGGAAGGGACCTACCCAGCATTAGCGTGCACCGCTGCAGGATTTCCACGTGGGGGCTCCGATGGAGCGTGTCGGAGTGGACATTCTGGGCCCCTTTCCACTTTCGGACTGCGGGAATCATTATGTGTTGGTGACTATGGACTATTTCATCAAGTGGCCAGAAGCCTAGGCAGTTCCAGACCAGAGCGCCTCCACAACGGTGAGGGTGTTAGTGGACGAGATGTTTAGCCATTTTGGTGCACCAGAGGAGCTCCACAGCGATCAGGGGCAAAATTTCAAGGCGGAAGTGTTTGCAGCCATGTGTGAGCGCCTCAGCATCTGAAAAACTCACACCACACCTCTACACCCTCAAAGTGACGGCCTTGTGGAACGTTTTAATCGGACACTAGCCACCCAGCTCACGATGCTCACCAGCAGCCGGCAGCATGACTGGGATGATCATCTGCCGCTAGTGCTCTGGTCATACTTCACTGCCATGCAGGAGTTGACACAGCTAATCCCTGCTGCTATCATGTTCGGCCGCAAAATACGGACTCCGGTCGACTTAGTGTTCGGGCCGCCAGGTATGGACTATTATTTTTGTCTGAGAGAGAGACTTTTGAAAGCCCACGAGCTTGCATGCCAGGCGATCGCAGACGCTGGGGTGAAACAACCTCGGGCTTATGACACTCGCTGTCAGGGCAGGGACTTTGGGGTTGGGGAACGTGGTTGGGGAGAAAGAAAGGACTGTCTCCCAAGCTGATCTCGCACTGGGTGGGCCCGTATACTGTTTTGTGTCAGCTGTCTGATGTGGCTTACCGGGTGCGTTTGATGGGGTGAGCGCGAGTGGTGGTGCTACACAGGGACCCACTTGCACCTTACCAGCTGAACGCTGAGGGACATTTGAGCTCTGGGGAGTGAGAGGAGCCCCGGGACTGTATGCGCGCTCCTCCCTCCCCCAACAAAGGACTTAGGTATTTCCAAAGCCGATTGCCACCTCACTTTTGGGACTTGTAACAGGTATGAGTGCCTGGGGACAGCCACTTCCTAAGGCGGGGGGGTAGTGTAGAGTGGGTGGGATGATGGGCGGAGTGACCATTATCCCCTGTTATGTGTTTTTCCTGGTTCACCACCAGGGGGTTTAGAGGCTAGTTTAATGGCTTCTGCCTGGTTTAGAGCCTTGAGTTATGTGTGTACTTGTTTTCCCATGCTGTTTGGCTAATAAAATTCTCCCAGCCATTTGCATTGGGTTGCAAAAAAAATTGAAGAACGCTACAATATATTCCAATATATATATATATATATATTCAGTGTATTTTTCTGAATTTGAGTCTTCTATTTATCTTTTTACATGCTAATAGACAATATAGTTAGCATTAGCATGTTAGCTTATATACACAGACAACCAACCTGGTCAAAATCTCTTACAAAATGGCCTCATTCCACACTATGTATGACATCTATAATTGACAATGTTTTATACTCTTGAAATCTTCACTTTTGACTTGGTTTGTGGTGTTTTTTTTCTCACCTGTGGCAAAGAATGAGCAGAGCACATGTTAAGATGCTGGATACTTAACCAAGGAAGAATTTATTCTTTCTTGGGTGTTGGCGCTATTCTTTACCACCTGAGCGCTAAGCGCCCCCTAGTTACCAGGAGCAGAATAGCGCAAAAGTTTTTGATAACGCAAACGTTTTGGGTTAAAACGCAAAAGTTTTGGGTTATAACACAAAACATGACTTGAGTTTTTTTTTTCTGCCATTTTTTTTTCTCCTCCTTTGTCCCCTTAGGGGCTCCGTACAAAAGTGACATTTAAGAAGATAAATTTTTCTGAAACCAATATAGATGTGCTTGCAAGTGAAGTAGAAAGAAGAAAAAAAAATATTTTGTTTGGTGGTCACACTATGCGGTGAAAAACAAAAAGAAAAAAAGGCAATGAGTGGCAACAGGTAATGAATGCTGTGAATGAAGTGCATGCTGCAAACAGGATGGTGACCAAAATAAAAAAAAAAAAAGTGGTCAGATATGAAAGTGATTATAAAAAAAAAGAATTGCAGTGCATTGAAAGAGCGTGTCTGCTACCGTAAGGGCACATCGGAGCTGACACCTCTGGAAACCCAGATGATTTCAATACTGGGTGGAAATGAGTGTGTGTGTGGGGTGGTGTCTGAGAAAGAGAGACACACACATGGCTGGGACGACAAACGGTTTTTATTTGCATTTCTGAGAGAAAAAATTTAGACTTATTGCAAAGCACAATGTAATGGATTATTGTTAATTATAACATATACAGTACCTGCCGGCTAATTCCCACTGGTAACAGCCAGTTGTAAGGAACCCCAGGTGCATCAGTACCTGTATTTGTGCCAGGATTGTGAGGTTCCGTCGGGTTGGTCTCTCTAACATTGGACCCAGTTCAGCACATCACTCCAAAAGCACACATCTAGGTAATCTAAATGGGCTTATGAGCCAGTCATCATCATGGCCCAAAAAATCTTCATGGTCCCTGAACTCTCGTTCTCTTCTAATTCTGCCATTGGCATAATCTTCTACCAATGCCAGCGCATCCGTTATGTTACGTTATGCACGAATATGATCGCGGTATTTATGTGTTTTCAGCAATCAGCCTGATTGTTTCACACCGTGTCCAAATGATCGTGATAATCACCACCACCTCTTATCCATTTACATTTCAACAGTTGCGGCGCATAGATTAAAAGTATAGATTAAGTTAAGATTTGAGTCGGATTATATATTTTACATATATATTTATTCACTATTATAAATATGTGACTGAATAAGTGAAATTAAATGTACGGTGTATGACTCACTAGCACA
>JAOVYU010104764.1:0-15441 GCA_025674565.1 Synodontis membranacea
AGTGGTAGCTTCAGGTCGTCTTCCAGATCATTTTTCAGCTCAAGCTGCAGAACTAGTAGCCTTAACTAGAGCATGCATGCTAGCTTCAGGGTCAGTTGCAAATATCTACACTGATTCCAAGTAGGCTTTTGGAGTAATTCATGATTTTGGTGTCATTTGGCAAAGTAGACAGTTTCTAACCTCTGCTGGATCCCCCATTAAGCATGCTGGATTAGTGAAAGATCTAATGTTTGCCATGAAACTTCCAAAGAAATTAGCTGTGATCAAAGTGAAAGCACATCTCACAACTAATACAATGGAAGCTAATGCTCTTTCTGATGTAGCTGCTAAACAGGCTTGTTTCTATGCAACCATACAAGTGTGTTCAGGTAGTACAGCACAGAAGACCATTCTGCCTCCTGAATCAATCACTGACCTGTACAAAGATGTCCCTCTTTATGAAGCATGGACATGGTTAGACAAAGGAGCCACAGTGGATTCATCCAGCTGCTGGACCAAAGGGGGAAAGTATGATGCCCCTCAATCACTGCTGCCATATTTGGCTCAACAAATCCACAATTTGGGTCACAGTGGTCCAGTGACGATGAATCACAGGTTCTCAAATCAATGGTGGAATCCAAAATTCAGAATTGTAGCCATAGAAACAGTCAAGAGATGCATTACATGTCAGAAAAATAATGATGTGCCAGTGGTAACTACAGCAGCAACATATACCCCAGCTCCACCAGGACCATTTTGTCACCTGCCAGTCGATTAAATATCGCTACCGCCTTGTAAAAGAAACACTGAAGTCTTGATAGTAATAGACAAGTTCTCAAGATGGGTAGAAGCTTATCCCACAGGCCGTGCTACAGCTGCACATACTGCTAAATGTCTTGTTACTGATTTCATTCCCAGATGGAGATTACCAGATTACATCGACTCAGATCAAGGAACACACTTCACAGGACAGGTAGTCAGGGAAGTGTCTAAAATGTTGAAGATTAAGTGGAATCTTCACTGCCCATACAGGCCACAAGCATCAGGACAGGTTGAATGAGCAAACAGAACAATCAAAGCCAGGCTAAGCAAAATGCATCAGGAAGGAGTACCATGGGTTGAAGCGCTGCCGGCGGTACTGTGTGGTATGAGAGCATCACCTAACAGATCAGTAGGACTGAGCCCTCATGAGATTATTACTGGACGCCCAATGCTAATGCCAGGTGTGATCTCAGAAATGCTGATGTACACCTTGCTTCAGATGCCTTGATCGCTTACTGTGAACACCTCTCAAAGGCAGTACAAAGTGCAAGAGGGAGAGTTGAGTCATGTTGGCAGACTCCACCAGAAGGTGGACACACAATCATCCCAGGTCAGTGGGACGTCAGTAAAATCATTTAGAAACAAGCCATTAGAGCCTAAGTGGCAGGGACCCCATCAAGTGATGTTGATTACAGCAGCTGCAGTGTTGTGTCAGGGAAGGAAAACCTGGACTCATGTGTCACACTAAAGTTGTTCCCCCACCTGCAGGGATAGGATAGGACACACGGACCAGTGAGGAGCCCAGGGAAGAACCGAATGCAACAGGCATCGGGGGCCAAACCCTGCGGTGAAGACTCCCACATAGGCCTTCCCCATCCACTAGGCCATCCTTACCTCACTGTTCTTTAGGCGTCACAGGAATTAAGAAATAGGGAAAGAAGGGACAATAGTAGACACAGATTGAACAGAGGACACAATCCTAGTGTTTGAAAGTTTTTTTCAACAGATACTGCTCTGTTGTTTTGTTTTCCTTCTTACTCTGTGCAGATACCACTTGATGGCTGTCCCGGGACCCACACGCACCGATCTCCTCACCTGGAAAGGAAGCCAAAACTTCTAACCAACTACTAGACCCACTACCGAGCCAACTGTCACAGAAAAAGAAAAAAAAAAATAATACACAACGCACAGAATCACATACGAGAACTTCAGTCATCCATCACCATGATCAAGATTGCCGTACTAGTAATCATGGACATTGCACAAGCTGTAGACTCCGGAAACAACATCTTAGAATTTATGACTACTTCAAGAAACGCCTTGTTTGCTGGAAAAAAACGTTTGCATGCCACACCCACCTTCAGTAGGAGCAGGAATCCCATGGGTGGCACATCCCATCTCCAACTGTGACACATGTACTTTATTTGAAGTCCATACCAGTGGAATATACAACAAGAGTACATGCCACATCACAATGCCTCCAGCTTCTCCATGTTGCATTCCTGGATTATCATCCTGCAACCTAACATCAGCTACTCCAATAATGACAGATCTACTCTTGCCAATGACTTTTCCCTGGTGCTTGGAAAATTACACTCCAGCCTTGACTCCAGTGGGTGAAATTCCTCGTGAACATTGCAGCCTTGTGGTTGAAATGAGAACCGAGTCTCATGTCGACATCACTCCATCAGCAAGGGGAGAAAAAAAGGACTTAGAAGGGTGTTTTCATAGGTCATCATCTCTACAAATACTCCTTGCAATAAATCAGTGCTGTATGATTCCTCCACCAACGGGCATATTTTGTCTACAACGGCCTACCAAGCCAATTCAACGGCAGGTGCACTCTGGTTTATGTTCGGCCGGCTATCAGAGAAAATACACACTCCACTTCAAAATCTCCCCATCTACATAATTCAGCCCCTACAATTAACAAAGCAGATAAATGCATTAACAGTTAACTGCATTAATTAATAACAGCATTAATCCCATCTTAGGGTGTCATACAAGCCCTCGATCAAGTCAGAAGCTTATCAAATTCAGTACAGAAACTGTCTAATGATACGTCTTTGGCCCTGACTGGAACAGAGATAACAACTCCTTTCATTTGATAATCTGGTGCAAGTGTTTATCATGCTTTCTGACCTACTCTTTAATTAATTATCTGGGTTGTTTTCTGTTGCTACGCTTTACTCGCTGAACGTGACTAGTTGGAATTGTGTTAAGTGTGATGCTAATCAGAAACATCAAGTCTATCCCAGTTAATATCCACATTACATTACTCAGATCATGTTATTTGTTGTTTGTTTTGTTTGTCTCGTGTCGTAGAAAACAAACATAGCACTAACCAAACATGATGGAATATTTATTTGTGCCATTTGTAGGGGGGGCAGCTTCACGGGAGATGTCAAGCTTGGAAATTAATTCATAATATCTTAGACAAACGCAGCACAAACGATAATTTTTGCGGCACAAACCAGCACAAACGCAGCACTAACGAACCAGCCGGTTTTGTGTCTGAACACCATTGTAGGGGGGATGAGTGAACTTTTGACCTTTATAAAAACTGTTAATATCTCAGAAACTATAAGAGATAGAACAGTGATTTCTGTGGCACAAACGCAGCACTAACGAACCAGGGCCTGGTTTCCTGATAACGAAAACTCTTAGCACCCCAAGAAGACTCTTAAGATATATCTTAAAGTTGTTTACTTTTCTAAGTGTGTTCCCCGAAGTGTCCCTTAGGAGGCTTCTTAAGACGCTGCCTCTTACATTCGACATTACAAGGTGCTGACCAGTCAACGTGCTAAATTAGTTGACATTGATTGCTCAGGAATCGATTTTTCAGTTCATTTGCATGACAGCGTTAAGAAAGGCAGCACATTCTATGCAAATTCTTCCAATAACATTTATTTCAATATGGGTTAACTTATCAGTAGCATGTCATAATAGAAAAATATATAAATTTAATCACCAAACTGTCGTTAATATTTCATGTAACATAGTGGCGGAGAAACAAACCTGGTATACAACAGGGTGCGAACTAGGGGGGGCAATCATAGTTGATTTCATAGTTAAAAAAAAAAAAAAAAAAAAAAAAAAAGGGCACCAAGCTTCTCATCAGAAGAACTTGAAATTTTGCTGGACGAAGTGAATGTCAATAAGACAACACTCTTCGCCAGCTTTAGAAACAATATTTATAACAGCACTAAGAAAGAAATATGAAGTGACCTAGCCAAAAAGATGTCTGCCTCCAGTTCAGGTGCATGCAGAGACTGGCAGGATGTATGCAAAAAATGGCATGATTTTTCCAGCCATGCAAAAGGGACCGGCCAAGGACGGGTGCTGGGTCCAGTTCGGTGCCACCACCATCACCACTGGAGGAGAAGGCACTGGCAGTTATGGGACAGGCAGCCTCTCATGGAGTCCCTGGGGGAACTGATGTGAGAAGAGGTGATGCCGAGCATACCTCATGCTCACAGGCCAGACCATCACCTCCTCCCGGTACAGCATTCTCCCCAGGTACACAGACACTTGCAGCACCCTCCTCTCCTGGCGGCACCGAGCCTGAAGACCTCAGTACTCCACCGCCTCCTTAACGCGCATCCTTGCCAGCATGACGTCTATACAGCACAACACAGACTGTCACCATGCCGTTGTAGCAAGGAACTGGTAAATATTGAAGAAGTTGTTGGTTTTATATGATATTCAGCAGCAGCTGAGTGAAGCAAACGACCTCGCTCAGGAGTCACTAGAGCTGAAGAGGGCCAAGCTGGAGCTGGCCAAACAGCATGCCCTGGCAGAGGCGCAGTTCAACAGGCCTTTGATCTCTGTACCGATCTTGCTGCCATCTGAAGGTAAGCCAATTTTTCTTGGTGTATAGATTTTGATGTTCATTCCCTTACAGTTGCTAATCTGATGTTGGTCTGTGTTTTTTTTATTTATTTTTTTATAAAACCTGAGCATCAGTCACACCAGTGACCGTGTGTGTATATAAATAAAAAAAAAATATATAAAAAATATATAAATATTCCATTAAAAAGATGTGAGCACCAACAAGATTGTATGTCATTCGGTCATCCTTAATGAGTCTGTAGCACAACTGCTCTATTGCAATCGGAAACCTACGCATAAAAGGTTGTGCTGTCAATCAATCCATCTATGTATGCACAAGGAAATTAACGAATGTTAATGTAAGTGAACATGTGTTTTTAAAGAGTCATTTGTAGTAGCAGAGTACCGACATCAGTCTGACATGGAGATCATGAGTGTTTGAGAACACTTCCCTACTTGAGGCAGAGCAGCGGAGAGAGAAGCTGTCTTCTAAGCATGCGACTTTTCAATACCCATTAGATAAATCAACATTAGTCAACAAGATGACATTAGTTTGGACATCAGTTTACTGAGATATTATAATGTGTAGACCTATACAACTTTAGGTGAAGCATGTCAGTTTTGGGCTGACCCAAGTTGGGAAATAATCCAGCAATTTATAAATGAACGTAATTAACTAATTAATTAATACAATGAGGATAAACAAAAATCCTACCTAACAACCTGGCACCATTTTCAACAAAAAAGGATATGGTATTGGCTTCCATCACAAAAATCTAATTAATTGTAAAATATTAGATTTACCTTGTACTAACTTGGAAGCCATATTGTTCAATGTTCAGCCTATGAATCACAAATAAATAGTGCTGTATAGACCATCATATAAAATTAGTTTATTTAAAAAGAACCTCATTACTGTTGTCAATCATTTTAATCAGTTACCAGGGCCCCGTTTCAGAAAGCGGGTTTAGAGATCTGAGTTAAAACCGATACTCAGGGTGGAGTAACCCCAAACTGTCCAACCCAGAATATCCGGTTTCAGAAAGGCTGATAATTAGTTCAATCAACGTGGAGATGCTTTAACCCCAAATTAAGCGCGCATGCCAGGATACATAAAGCCCTGATTAGTGGAGCACAGATTAAGCGATTCACAATGGAGACAGAGGGAAAGAAGGTGCGTTCAATATATTTTACATCGCTTGAGGCAGAAATTCTAATGGCAGCATATGCTGATAACATACAAATTTTGCAGAAAAAAAGGAATACGGCCTCAGGTGCAAAAGAAAGGGAACACGCATGGCAAAAAATAGCCGACAGTCAATGCACGAGTGTTAATTTAAACATTGATCTAGGGATTTCCACCCATTTAACACATTTATATTATATTATATTATATTATATTATATATAATGTGTGTGCGCACGTACAACCCAACAGGCCCCAAACGTACGTGGCAACAGGTCAAAATGAAATATAAAAATATAGTCCAAACAGGTAAGGTGTAAGTGTATCATGAGCCATAGTGCTTGGTCTGTTTGTCCTATGTAAATCAAGAGGCTATGTTAATTTTATTTCTGCAAGCACTTATTGAAATTATCTGAGCACATTACAAGTACATATTTGCTTTCTCTGTATGCTCAAATGTGACCAGTTATAGCCAACAAAAAAAAAAAAAAAAAAAAAAAAAAAATGGGGGCCTAAAAAACAGGTGGGGGTCCTCCACCACCACCACTCACAGAGGCTAAGCAGTTGGCCCTCAGCCCAAACAGTGGGCACCCTGTGGCTGAAGGCATCTCTGCGGGGATGTCCTCTGAACCACTAAACCCTCAAGACACAAGTGCCTACATAAGAGGTAAATTCAAAATAATACATGTGTATACATCTTTTCTTCACAGTCACCTTAGCAGTGCTACTCATTAATTTGATAAACTGTTTACAATAATTAATTATTTTGTAGTTATTTTCCTACCGATTTTGTCTTCTCTCAGTCTTGGTTATCTTTGAGAGCATAATGACAATTAAGTGTAAGGTGATTGGTACATGTTTGGTTACTGCCATTTGGTCTGTTGTAAGTTATAATTGACCTGTATAAACCTCATATTCTACCAGTTGATGGTGATGGTGTACTGCATCTGGTGCAGCCTCCTGTCGAGCCAGACCAACATGCAGTTGTGAGTACTCTTAATACTCCACAGATTATATGGGTTTACAGTAGAACAGCAACATTGTTAATTTCTTTATTACAGGAAAATAATGAAACCTTGGCTGCTGTTACAGAGGAGGAAGCAAGAGAGACACTTGAGGTTTACATCTTACAAAGAAAAATATAACAATTGAATAAAATGTGGTACTATAATAAAACCATGCACTTTCTATGCCTCTAACAGAGTGATGATGGAAATGAAGAGGAAGAGGGTCCAGCCACCTCTCTAACAAACCTTTCCTCAGTAAGATGTTCAGCACTGATTTACAACCAACCTAAGTAGGCATGGACTATGAATGTCAATGCTATCTTCTGTGTTTCAATAGCCCCCTGTCAAACAGCTTTACAAGACATATTTGGTCAAGAAAATCAGAAAATGTGTCTTGGAAATGGACCACTTCAAGCTGCAGATCCAAAAGACCAAGATAGAAATTTTACTGCTGGAACATCAGTTAAGGGTGGGTGAAGTGGTCAGAGATGGACGAATTATTGCAGTGTTTGAACATTATATTCTTTTTAATACTTTGTGTACAGGAAATACAGGTGACCAATAAAGACAGTTGAACAAAAAATCTGTTTATTCTTATTTCAAAATGGTGAGGTGATGGGTCAAAGGAAATGATTGACATATGGTGTCTCTGACTGCTCTTCCATCTTGTACATCAGTGGGAGGGTCAGGATGTTCATGGTTTGGATCATTGATGTTTGGTTCAGAAGGACAGTGTTCTCTAATTGTAGCAATGTTGTGAAGAATCACACATGCCACAATAATGTCGCATGCCCTTTCTGGGGTGACCCTGAGTCTTTGAAGGCACTGGAACTGGGCCTTGAGCATTCCGATAGTCATTTCAACTCCGGCTCTTATCCTGCAATGAGCCAGGTTATATCGCTGCTGTGGGTCTGGTTCAGGGATAGGGTAAGGGGTAAGCAAATAGGGTAAACACGGATACCCCCCGATCACCAAGCAAGTAGCCAGTAAACTCTCCTAAGATAGACTTTAGTTCAAATGTCCCTGTAGAAATTGGCCTTTATATATATTTTAAAGTATTTTTAACTCGCCATGTCCAAATTTTGTGCTCAGTGTACATTCACAAAAAAATTGTGAGTCATGAACAGAGCCTGGCCACTTGGCTTCCACATTTGTGATAATGTTTGCAGCATCACATATGATCTTCACAGTGCAGGAGAACACAAATTAGCATCCATTACTATAATGAAATAATTTGTTAATTTGAAATGATACAGGGAACCGTGTACCTGTACATTAATGCTGTGGAAAGACAATCATTTACAGAAGGAGCAATGATTGGAATGTGAGTGCCATCTATACATCCAATCACGCCTGGGAACCCTGAAAATAAATGTAAAATTTAAGTAGTAGTTCGGGTATACCACATCATGAATTAAGTATTGTTCATCCTGATACCTGCAATTTTGTGGAATTCCTCTTTGATGAATCTTGTGGGTCTATGACCTGGGAACACCACAAATGAGTACAGAAGATGTTTCAGTGCAACTGTAACATTCCTGATGGCCCGACAGACGGTAGCCTTGGAAACGTGCCTTGCATCACCACTATACAGAAAGCTTCCATTTGCAAAATAATGGATTGCAATACAAATAATCTGTACAGAACTGAGAGAATGTCCGTGATGCGTCTCATGAGCAATATAAGGCCTGAAGATGTTATTCAAATAAATTATAAATTGTGCTGAAATACGGTAATGTTCAAATGGAAAATCATCAGGAAATGATAAAATGTCCAAACACACTCTAATCACTCTCTCCCGGCAGAGAGCTCTGCAGAGAATCTGGGCTTCAGCGTCTACTGACACTGGGCACACCATGTCTGACACTTCCTACAGTCAGGTTTCCTACAAAGAGGCGGAGAAAGTCAGGTTTAGTTGAAGTAAACCTGCTAGGGGCCAGGTTAGCGTCACAGAGTGTGTCGTCATAGTAACTCACTCAGAATTAATCTAAACTCACTTTGTAAAACTGAAAACACAGAGTTTTCATTAACTCAGGGTAAACTTACTCAGAGTTTGCACTAAACCTGCTTTCTGAAACAAGGCCCTGGAGCCAAAATAGTAATGGGGGATTTTAATGATAATGCAATCAATCAAGTCCGTTATGCCTCCTGGCATGTAGGGGGACGACAAAGGCTCCACTGTTGCTTGCTTTGGGCTAGCCATGTCACTGTTCCCCAGGTGTGGTTGAGGGTTTTCAGTTCGGCTTCCACTGTCTGGCACCAGGTAGTTTTGGGTCGTCCTCTTTTCTGTCTCCCCTCCGGTGTCCAGTGGAGGGCTGTGTGGGTGGTGATGTCCTGCTCTTTGTGTAGAACATGCCCAATCCCTCTCCATCATCTCCTCAATATTGGTTCCATGTTGTCTATGTTACATCTGACTAATAGTTGCTGGTTGGAATGGTGGTAGGCCAATGTATTCCAATGATTCATCTCAGGTTCTTAATGTGGAAGGATGATAATTTATGGTCATTCTTAGTCATTCTCCAGCATTCTGATCCATATAGTAGGGTGGACAATACGCAACTCTGGTATAGTCTAAACTTGGTCTTGTTGCTGTACTTGGATGATTTCCATATGTTTACCATCCTGAAGCTGTTTCTTGCCTTCTTGCTTGACTGCGAAACTGGTGCCATTGTTTCCTACTCTGCATGTGAAATTTTCACAGAAACTCTTGATATTGACTAGCTGAAAAAGCATTGTAGTAAAGTATTCACCACAGGTTATCTCTGTGGATACTGTAGAATGCTTTTTCAAAATCCACAAAGTTTATATACAGTTGCCTCTACCATTCTGTACATTGCTCAATGATGTTTCTCAACTTGAATATCTGATCTTTTGTTCCTTTGTGAAACCCTGCCTGCTCCTTTCTGAGTTGCTGGTCTACTGCTTTCTGTATTCTTTGAATGATGATCTTTGCTAGGATCTTGCTTGGAACGGACAGAAGGGTAATTCTACACCAGTTGTTGCAGTTACACCTTTTTACAAATCTTGACAATGATGCCCCCCGTCCAGTCGTCTGGAATTTTCTTTCTTTCCCATATTGTGTAGAGTGGTTGAAGCATCTCGGCCCCAAGTTCCAGTTCTGCTTTAAACAATTCAGCATTGAGGTTATCTTTCCCAGGAGCCTTTCCATTCTTTAATGTTTTGATGCAATTATAATTTCTTCCGTCACTGGTAGTGCCATGTTAACATCCAAGTCTCTTTCTGCACTATATCTGACACTTCTTTTGGTGGGGGTCTATTCAGAACTTCACTAAAGTGCTCCGCCCATCTTGCCTCTTTTTCTGCTTCAGATGTCAAGTTGCCCTCGTTTGTATTTAACTGGAGTATCGATTATCCCTCGGTATTTACCAGTAACCAGTTTAGTGATCTTATAGACCTTGGCCTGATCTCCCTTATTGGCTGCATCTTCCGCTTGAGCAGCTAGATCATCCATGAAGGCTCATCCACTTCTCTGTATTGTTGTTTAAGTTTTCCTTTCAGTTTCTCTGACTTGGTCTTGAGTATATTCTCCCTAATGGCCTTTCTCTTTGGTCTTCGATGACCTGCCAGGTGTGTGCTGTGATCCAATCTTTCTTCTTCCTTTTGCTTTCTACCCAAGCAGTCTTTGCTAACCTTGGAGTATGTTGATCGAACTTGCCCCGACTTCTTGTTGACTTCAGTAAGGTGTGCTGGTTTCAGCATCTGCCAGTACTTGGAACCTATTCTTCAGTTGTATAATGAAGTTACTCCTCACTTCAGGGTCACGCAGTTTCTCCACATCAAATTGTTGTCGTCTTGTTCTCTGTATGCCTGTCTTGCTCAACCTCAGTTTGAATGTTGCTGTCACAAAGGGCAGGAGGTGGCCTAATGGTTAGGGGAAGTGGCCCTCTAACCGAAAGACTGCAGGTTTGAATCCCAGGGTCAGCAGGTACCTCTGAGGTACCCTGAGCCAGGTACCACCCCCAAGCACTGCTCCCCAGGTGCTAAAAAAAAATAGCTGCCCCCTGCTGTGAGTCACTTCACATGTGGGCCAAATCCAGAGAACACATTTCGTTGTTGTTGTGCAGTGTGTGCTGTGGTGTGTCAATAATGACAATCACTTTTCACAAGATGATGGTCGCATCCAACATCTGCCCCTCTTCTTACTTTTACATCTAGCAGCGATCTTCTCCAGGTCCTGTTAATCAACAGATGGTCGATCTGATTCTCAACACATCCATTGGGGGAACAGCAGGTCAGGTTGTGGATATCCCGGTGGAGGAAAACAGTCCCTCCGTTTACATAACCATAGGTGGTACAGATTTCCAGTAGTCTCTCGCCATTGTCATTCATGCTACCACATCCACCCCCCCATATGAATCTTCCATAGTTGTGTTGTCTTTGCCAACTTTCACATTCATGTCTACCATCACAAACTTCAATTCATGCCTTGGGGTATTTTCTAGTTCTGCCTGTAGTTCATAGAATAACTACAGTTCTTGCTTTCTTCGCCACTGTCATTTGTTGGGGCATAGCACTGTATGATGGTAGTGTTGATGTGCCTCCCTTTCAATCTGACCAACACCCTGCTGTTTACTGGTTTCCATTCTAGCTCATCCTAAGCTCATGTCCACTCCTTTCTTGAGAATAATTACTACTCCCTCATGGTGTTGGTCATTGTTTCTGCCCGAGTATATTACTGTATCTCCTGTGTTGGTCTTAATCTTGCCTGAGCCAGTCCATCTGCTTTCACTGATTCCTAGGATATGCAGATTATAGCGCCTCATCTCTCAGGTCACTTGTGCTAGTTTTCCTGTTTCATACATTGTACGCCATTCCAGAATCCTATTGTTTTGGTGTTCAAGACGTGCATCATCTTGTCAATAGCTTCCTTTTGCCTTTCACTATTGTCATTCATTTGAGCCTCTTCTAATGACTCTGGAAGCTCATCACGCCCAGTGTTAATTTTCTTTGTTGCCATTTCTGTAGCAGATTGTTTTTTACAGGGTGGGGTTGCTAACCCTACGCCTAACCCTCCTCCTTTCTCATACTGGGCTTGGGACCAGTCAATGGCAGAGTTTGTAATAGGTCACTAATATGTGGACAATACTTGAACATTTACCATTTTGCTATCAATGTCTTTTGTAAATGTGATCAAGTATTGTTCCATTTTCTGTTGTTGGTGAGGTTATAATTTGTGTAACCTTGTTGTTCCATAAGCTTTTGTACTGATTTTGAAACTACTGCATTATCATAAAAATCCCCCTTACTATTTTGGCTCCAGGTAACTGATTAAAATGATTGACAACAGTAATGAGGTTCTTTTTAAATAGACTATTTTTATATGATGGTGGTCTATACAGCACTAATTGTGATTCATAGGCTGAACACTGTACATTATGGCTTCCAAGTTTGTACAAGGTAAATCTAATATTTTACAATTAATTAGATTTTTGTGATAGAAGCCAACACCACCATGTTGTCCTTTTTGTAAAGTTGAAAATGGTGCCAGATTGTTATGACTGCGATCTGGCTTTATGCTTAAATGTCCATCCTGGCATTGCAGTGTTATTTTCTGGTGCATTGTGTTCCAACCAGGTTTGTTATACAAATGTCAGCAGTCATTATTCTTTGATCAAAAAATTTGTTATATGTTGATGTAAACCTTGAACGTTATACAAACATACCTTTACAGATGGTTCTGGACTTATTAATAGATGCTCAATATATTGTGCCATTTTTGCCAATTTTTTTACATATATGGCAGTGGCTTTGAAATCTTGAATGAGATTTTCTAAACATGTTACTCAGCTTAAAGCAACATGTGCTTGCCCAGCTGAGAAAATCTTTAACGACACCACGCCTTGTCTAGTGTTAAACCTTGCACTTTATTTATTGTGCAAGCCCAGGCTAGATATAAAGGAAATTGTCGTCTTATTCCACCACTATTTGTAACTTTATCCTCATCAGCGAATACTAGTTGAAGTTTCAAATCCTGGCACTAAACATGATGATTTCATTCTAAGTTTTTTGCCAATGTTTTCATGACCAAAGTTTACGTATATAATTTTTGGAAATGTTTCATGTTCATTAAACTTCATAGCAGAAACCGTATCAAACACTCCATTAACAAGACCATCTGAAACATCTATGTTTTGTATAAGCATAACACGTGCCTTTGCAGCAACACTTAACAGTTTGGTGGACAGTAATGTAAAGTAGATTTACTTGAGTAGTGTACTTAAGTAGAGTTTGAGTATCTGTACTTCACTTGCGTAGTATTATTATTTTTTTTTGGAAACTTCTACATTTGAAAGAAATATCGTACTTTTTACTTCACTACATTTCTATCAAGGGTCTCGTTACTCGTTACTTTTAATTCTGAAAGTGGATAGTTTTCCCCCTTTTCTAAAATGTGATAGGCTGTCACCCGGGAAAAAAAAAACTATCAGTAATTAGTAGAGTTACATAACGTCTGACCGTCTGTTGTCACGTCAGCGTGGAGCATGTGCCATGCCCCCCTCAGGAATGCATATGCCGGAAGTGAGCATGCACACCCATGGCCATATCTTGATAAAATGTTTAAATTTTCGCGAAAGGATTAAAGATTTTCATTTTAAGTGTGCCGTTTCTGCCTAAAACAAACTATATAACGGCCTACAAAACACGCACTCTTCAACCTGCATAAACATATTGAGGTATGTAAACCTTTTATTAGCTACAAGTGAAAGTTGTCCGAGCTTTTAGATAGCAATCACATTAACGTGTGCAAAACGGCCAGTGAAATGACTTTGCCCGCCAAGTCCAAGGCAAGGCTTGTCTAATGATTAATTTATAACTGTGTAATTTATATGCACTATGGTTGTAGTGTATCTTTGTTGTAGTGAAAAGGTTCATTGTTGGTAAGTTAATGAAATGTAAGCCTATCCTTTTTTGCTACCATTACCTAAATGACTTCTAATGCCAGAATTGGATCTGAGATGTTTTTATTATTAACCGTGATATTATTCACCGTCTTTTATAGAGGAAGCTAGCTCTACAAGCTAGTCAGAGGCATTAGGTATAATATGTGTTGTGCCAATAATGCAACAATGCAGTGGGAAAAAAAAAGTACTTTTAATACTTGAGTATTTTTAAAAGCAAGTACTTCAGTACTTTAACATAAGTAAAGATTGGACTACATGACTTTCACTTGTATTGGAGTAACATTTGACCAGTGGTATCTGTACTTTCACTTAAGTAATGAATGTGAGTACTTTGTCCACCTCTGACAGTTTGTCTAAATGCTTGTTTATCAGATGCATGTGATGTATTTCTATGTCCAAAATGCCGTTTGAGGATTATCAAAATCGTGTGCATGAATTTCCACATCACAACAAACCTTGTGCAACATATCAAAATTACTTCAGCATTAGTTGGAAAAATGTGAAGATCCTCTGTGTATTCACCCATTCCTGTCTCACATTGTTACAATATAAATTCATCCTGCTCTTGAAGTTTCTCCCCCTTTTTCTGTTTTCTTATATAATTTTGAGTCAGTGAAAGTCCTTATCTTTTTTGTCACACAATATCGGTTAATTCTATACGGGGAAGAATGTTTCCATAGATTGGTCCCAATTTGTTCAGAGTAAAGAGGCCATCCTTTAACTAGTGGTAGCTGATAATCACCAGCAGCTGTAACACTCACATTGCTAAAAGCAGTAAAATCAGCATATTGTTTTATTTGACATAATCAAATAAAATCATGAATATGCTAAAACTATGTGATCAACCATAGAGATCTCATTAATTACCAGGATTTGTAAATCTTCAATACTGGCTCTTAGCGTATTTACTTTTTCTTCTCCAAGAGGTTGATATGGCAGTGAAATTCTATTGCCAAGAGCAAAAGGTGTTGTGTATAGTTGTTGCATGCAGCCACACCAGTCGGAGCAGTCAGTACAACATGGATGTTATCTGGATTATCAAACATTCTAGCCAGTGATCTGCATGTTTCGTAATACACAGATTTAATTAAAGTGGGACTTACCCATACCTGCTCCTCCAGAACTAAATATATAAAATATTATATATTGTTGCTATTAACTTTATCCAAACACCACTGATGTATTTTGTAAAAGACCTGTGACTGTTGGTTATTTAACAGCTGCAAAATGGGAAGTGTCTAAACGATTAATTTTTTTGCATTTGAAATTCGAGAACACTTTTGATCTTCAGATTGTAAGTCTGGAATTTCCTTTCATGACTAGACACTTCCCTGTTAACAGCCATCTCTTCTAAACATTCTAATTGCTCCACTTCTGCTTCAGGACCCAGAGCTGCCCACCCATCTTGAGGCCCAAACTTTTCTTCAGCTTCTTTACATTCATCCAATTGGTCAGTTCCCATTTCAAATTGTGATCTGTTAAGATCAACAATTTGTTTTACAGGTCGTAATTCATCACTGTTGCTGCTGACAAATCCTGCATCATAAAACTCCTGAAAACTTACAAATTCTGGAGGCTTCAACGCAGTGTCTGACTAATATAGCAAGAAAAGCTTTTGTAGTGCTTTTCTGAATCTTGAGTTTTTGAAAAGTGTACTTTACAATAGCCACATTTTTGTGTTTTTTTTTTTTTAATAAACAAAACCACAATTATTGGCCAATGTAATCATATGACTTTTCGACTTTTAGTGCTTT